>VLTN01000053.1:0-258424 GCA_008330645.1 Cafeteria roenbergensis
TTTGATAATGGACCAGAGTTTAAAAATAAAAATGTGGTTGATTATTTCAAGTCTAAAAATTCATCTATTAAATATACTAAACCATATAGAAGCCGCCAAAATGGACTGGTAGAGAATATTAATTTTATAATTGGAAAATTAGTCGGTGTTTATCAAAATAAAGGAATGTTAAAAAATAAGGAGTTTAAATGGGTTGATTTACTGCCCGACATTGTTAGAGTTTATAACAAATCACAAGAAAATATTAAACCTCCTGACAAAATGGAGTACCCTAAATGTAAGGGTGATGCTTGTGAATTATTAAAAGTAGATGATAAGGTACGAATTCCTTTAGAGCATCCCGTCCATCCTAAAACGGGAGAACCTTACCCGACTAAAAAGTTTAGAAGTAACGATATAAGATATGACCCGAAAGTATATGAAATAGAGAACGTAATTTTAAAACCTAATACTCCCCCTTTATATATGGTTAATCAAAAAGACAGAGTGGCATATACTAAAAAACAAATAGAACCCTTAAATAATGAGGTTGAAAGTGAGAGTGAGGATGAGGAAGAAGAACTACCAGATGGAGTTTATAAAATTGAAAAGTTTTTAAATAAACGAAAACAAAAAGGGAAGGTACAGTTTTTAGTAAAATATCAAGGATTTGAAGAGGAAAAGGACCAGCTTTGGCAGGATAGAACTTTTTTAATTAGTGAGTTGGGGACGGATCAATTTAAGGAATTAGAAAGAGATTTTAAAAAATAAATTAGACAACAAGCCTGAAGAGGCTGAACACTGAGCTGAACGAATGACAACACATCCAGTCAAAGGGATTCCATATCCCGCGACAAGACCAGGCGGCGAAGAGGCGAACCGGAGGAGGGTGTCCTTCTCGCTGCAGAGCGGGGGAAAGCTCTGCCCAACGGGCGCGCGCGCAATCAGCACACCGGACGCAGGAACTCTCCCGTCCGTAACGGGAAACTCAGCGGCACGGCACTCGCCTGCCCTGATCAGTTATCCCACAGGGAATCAGCGACTCCGCATTCCCGCCGCGTTTGTGTGACGCGCGCTTAAGCTTTTAGGCGCATGGCAGCGGCAGCCCGAGTGGGTGCTGCGGCGGGTCCCGACGTGGACTCGGACACATGGACGGCGTTCCGAAGCGCGGTCCCGGGCCTCCCGGCCTCTTGGGGCGCGTTTGCGGCGCAGGAAGAGGTGCGGGAAGGACCCACTGCGGCCGAAAAGCAGTTCGGACTGGGGGCGTGGTTGGTCTGGCTTCGGCGGGCGCCGGGGCTGACCACGATCGCGCGGTCGGCGACCAACCGGAGCGTCCGCTCCTGGCTGTCGAACTGGGCGGCGGCCCTGGACTCCGCGGCCGACGCGGACGCGCGCAGCCTGCTTATCGCCGGTTGGCTCTTAGCGCGCCAAATTGGCAGAGCCGAGGTCGACCAGTCGCTGCAGAGTTTGGCGGCGGCAATTCGGACGGACGAGGACTTCCTGGCGGCGCTCGCTTCCGGCGGCGGCCAGACGGCCGGGCTATCCGCGGAGCGGGCTCGGATCAAGCTCTTCTTAACGGTGCTGGGGGCAGTGGACGCTCGGACGGTTGACGCGCATCGGGCGGGGGCGGACGCGATGGCGCCGTCGACCGGCCCGGGTGCGCGTCCGAGTTCCCGGGGGTCAGAAGCCTCGGTGGGTGCTGGCATGAGCGCCGGCACGGAGGACACGGACAGCGTCCGAGGGGTGCTGGCACTGGACGGGGGCCCTCGCCACGCGGGGCGCCCCCCTCGCCAGACAAGGCCGGCAGCGGGGGGTCTCGGGTGGAGCCGTCCGCGCGGCCCCGGGACCGCATGGCCTTGGTGGGAGCGGCGGTGGATCTGTCGTTCCGTGCGCAGTCGTCTCGCGTAGCGGCGTGGGGGGCGGCCGGCGTGCACCCGGACACGCTGCTGGTCGCCACGATGGTCCCGTTCGTCCCGGAAGGGGCCGCAACGGCGCGGGTGCCGGGAGCAGCCGCGGCGGCGGCGGTGATACGGGCCTCGGTGGCTTCAACTCGGGCTCCCCCCTGCGACATGTCGGTGCTCCTGCGGGCGGCAGCGGCGTCCATCCGACGGCTGGTGGTCGCGGATGGGAGGCGCGCGCCGGGACATGTGCTCGCGATGGCGTCCAGCGTGGCAGAGGCGGTCGCGGCGCGGGCAGAGCGGTGCGCAGACGAGCGCATGCGTTGGGAGTTGCACCTCGGAGAGGAGGCCGACTCCCAGGCGGTGATGAATCTGCACGACGCTATGGTCCTCCAGGAGTCACTGCCGGGCATGCGCGCTGTGGCAGCGGCGTTCTTCCACGAGGGGGACGCGCTGGGCTACATGGCGCTGATGTGCGCGATTCTCGTGTGGGGCGGGGCCGTCGAGTGTCGGGACCCGGCAGTGCGGGGGGCCCTCGAGGGGCTCGGCCTCTCCGTGTCGCTATCCCTTCCCTGGGGACCGCTTGGCTCTTATTCGAGGGAGGGGATCAGCCTGGCAAGGTCTGCGCGGCTAGAGGCGCTCCTGGCGAGGATGCCGTCGAGGCTGGCCGGCGCGGCCCGCCCGGCGGGCGTTAGCCGCGGGCCGGGGCGGGCGCCCCCCGCACACCCCTCGCAGCACGGATGGACGGGCGAGGCGGAGACGAGGCCCCGGGAAAGAAGGGCGCGGTCCCCCGGGGACGGGACCCGGGGCCCCAACATCACGGCTGCCATGAAGCGGAGTGTCGGTCTGAGCCCGATGGAGGCGTCGGCAGCGCTTACCGGCGATCCAGAAGCGGTGTTCTGGATGGTGGTGGCCAAGGCAGCTCCTAAGCGGCGCCTGGGTGTGTTGCAGCGCTGTGTCCGGGACGCTGGCGGGGACTCGCGTCCCGCCGCGATGTGGGCTCGCCTTCGGGACGAAGGGGCCTGTACCGCATCCTCGTTGGACGAGGTTCTGAACGGGCTGCCGAAGCAGCGGAGGCAGAGTTTTGGAGGGCCTTTGTGAGTGGGCAACGCGCGCACAAAGGCGATCAGCGGCGGAAGGCACCCCCGGAGGAGGGGGATCTTCCTGTGTCGTTGCCTCCAACCTCACGCGACCGGGCACACGCCTCACAGCGTCCGGGTCAGTCGGGAAGGCGGAAGCGGCCGGATGAGGATGCGGCCGTGGCGGCCCGATACCGGGCGGCGCTTCGAAGGCCAGCCCCTGGCCCGGACTCCCTCGCCCAGCGAGTGTCGCGAAGTGGAACGAGCTGGGCGAAAGTCACCGAGCCGTCTCTTCTGTACGCCCGGGCGCAGGCCCTGCTCGCGGCGTGCGGGATGGACGCGGAAGTGGTGGACCCGGATGTGTTGGAAAAGTGGCTGGGCACTCTAGCTGCCCAGGGCGCACTGAAGGGTCCGGTGGAGCAGGCAATGGCGCAGGCGAACTGTCCTGCGGCGTTCGCGGAAGGCGGATTTATGCATACACTCGGGGCTTTTCCCGTTGTGGCGGGCATGGAGCCGGCAGGCGGCCCGTGCATAAATCCCGTGGAGGTTCTTCGCAGGTTGCGGGGCACTTCTTCGGTGGGATGGCGGCACGCGTTTGCAGTGGGTTTACTAGGAGTTAGTGCGGAACTCTCCGCTCCGGTAACGTCCTTCGAAGCGCGGCCGAACAAGGCGCCGGATGTAGAAGGCGCGGCGGAGGCCATGGAGGCCCTCGTGCGCCGGGACATAGAACGGGGGTGGCTCTCCCCCTGGCCGAAGGGGGTGGCGCCGCCCCCACACAGCCCCCTATCATGCGTCCCCAAGTCGAATGGGCGGTTTCGCCTGATCTGTGACGACAGTTCTAGAGACAAGGGCGGTCGTCTCCGGGGCCCGAACGGGCTGGCCCGGACACAGGTGATGCCGTTTCCAGTCACTACGGATGCGTTGCGAGTGGCGGCATGGCTGCGTCGTGTGTCGGCGGGTCAGGAGGGCCGGCCGGTCTTCCTGTGGGCTCTTGACGCAGAAACGGCCTACAGGAGAATGGCGCTGGGAGGAGCGGCGCGGGGAGCCACGTGCGTGGTGTGGAAAGGCACGCGCTACGCGGTGACCAGAGCGAGTATGGGAAGCGTTTGGTCGGCAAGCGCCTTGAATCTCATCATGGTGGCGGTGGTAACGTCACTGCGCAGTGAGCGAGGCAGTGGTCTGGCGTACTGTGACGACTCCATCTGGGCGCTGCGAGGGACTCGGCAGCAAGCCGAGGCCTTTCGCGAGAGAGCGATCGCTACTCTGCAAGCGATCGGGCTTCCGGTAGCGCGAGAGAAGCTGCTCCCGTGCGCACACTTTGTGGACTGGATCGGGCTGCGGGTGAGCGCGGTGGCACACCCACCCACCGTCGCGTTCACTCCGAGCATGGCAGATGCGCTGGAGACAGACCTTGCCAAGATCCGGGAGGGCGCTTCTATGGCGGTGGACAAACTGCGCTCCGTGCTGGGTCGGCTGGCATGGCTGGCGGCGGTTATGAGCCCCGCGCGCCTGTGGCTTAGGCGGCTGTGGCAGGTGGCGCGGGAGAGCTCGGCGGGTTCCGCGCGGTTCTCGGCGGCGCACGAGCGGGCGGCTGGGGCCTTGCGGAAGTGGTTTGTGCGCCCCGTGTGGCGGGTGGATGACATCGGGCGCCGGCAGAGCCTGGACGATCACCCGCGGTTCGTGGTGGTCTCGGACGCCTCCGGGCGTCAGGGAGGCGCAGTGATTCTCGATCTCGCTACGACGGTGAACGGGCGGCTAGCGGACGGGCGCGTGGGCAGAGGGGTGCGAGCCACGGCGTTGCGCGTCAGGTATTCGGCGCCGATCCCGCAGTCGGCCAGGTCGGAGCTGGTGACCGCGGTGTCTGTGGTGCAGTGGGTCGCGTCTGCGGCGTGTAACGAGACGGTGCTGTTCCTCAGCGATTCGACAGCGGCAGGCGCGGCGCTGCGAGGCAGGGCCGCGGCGAAGGCGAGGCACGCCGACCAGGCAGGCGAGGCCTTGGCGGAGGTACTGTTGCGCAAACGCATTTTTGTGCACAGCAGGTTCATCCCGGGGGCGGACAACAAGGCCGCGGACTGGCTTTCGAGAGAAGCGCTGGCCAAGCAACGGGCCGCGTGGCAGAGCTCTGCCGAGTGGGCGGCAGGCTTGCAGCACATCTGGCGGCTTGCGGGGCCGCTAAGGCGCGGGCCGGCGGAGGGCATCCTCCTCGAACCAGTTTGGCGAACGGTGGACGCAGATGCGCAGTGGTTCGGCACGGAAACCGGAGGCGGGGACGCGGACCGGGCGTGCGGGGAGCAGCGCACGTGCGGGTCGCGCGAGCCGGCCGGCCGCGGCGGCAGCCGCGGCTCCGGACGAACCAACCAACCTCTTTGACGTGGTTGGGGCGGACCGGACTTGGGCCGGGCTAGAGGCGTTTTGCGACGCCCTAGCCTGGGCGATGGCGTACCACCTGGGGGTCGGCAAGAGCGTCCCGCCCCGGCTTTGGCGCGAGCTCCCCGAGACGCACGGGGCAGCTTGGGGGCGGGCCCTCGCGCTGGCCAACCCCTCGACGAAGCGCGTGGGCGCGTTGTCGGCGGTGCGATGGTATTGCCGTGTTTCACGGGCGGGGAGACGGGCGTTCCCCCCTCGGCACGGGATGGCGGATGACTGTGCGGGCCTTATCGCCGGCATGGCTTGCCGAGGGGTGTGCGAGCTGGCGCCCAGCACCAGGGCGACCTACATTGCGTCGGTGCGGGCGGTGGCAGTGCGGTGTCTGGGCGAGGTGGAGGATCGCGCTACGAGGTGCTGGCCCCTCCTCAGTGCCAGGGCCATGGCGTGGGCGGCCCCGCGGGTGGACACGCGGCCAGCAGTGGCAGCCGAGGCGTTTGAGGCAGCGGTGCGGGACAGGACCGCACCAAGGGCGGTGCGGATGGCGCTGGGGTTCGCGTGGGACACGGTGTCCCGGTGCTCCGATATCGTGGACGAGGCCCGGGGTCATGGGACGTCAGCCCGGGGACCGGTGCTGCTGAGGCAGATGCAGGTCCGGCCGGACCCCGGAGGCGGCTTCGCCGTGGAGCTGGTCACGAGGACCAAGACGTCCAGAGGCCGGGCGGTGCGGATTGTGGCGCACACGAGGCGCGGATCCCCGGCGACGCACCCGAGGAGGATGGGGTCGGCCCGGGTGTTGGCGAAGTGGCTGGGCGATCGCCGGGCGGCGGGGGCGGACGAGGAGGAGCCACTGTGGCGCAAGTCGAGCGGGGAGGCGGTTGTGACGGAGGATATCGTGGCCCTGCTGCAACGGCACACGCACGAACGAGTGTCGAGGCATTCCATCCGGATCGGGTCAGCATCGGCAGCGGTGGCGGCAGGGCTGTCGGTGGCCGCGCTGGCCACCTTGGGCGGTTGGCAGAGCCAGGAGGTGTGCAGGCAGTACGTGCGGCAGGCGCTGGGGGGGCACGTGTGAGCCCCGCGGGCGGCCTGCGCGCGCGGCGAAAGGGGATG
Source organism: Cafeteria roenbergensis (assembly GCA_008330645.1). Classification (NCBI taxonomy): domain Eukaryota; class Bigyra; order Bicosoecida; family Cafeteriaceae; genus Cafeteria; species Cafeteria roenbergensis. The sequence continues at coordinate 6,434 of VLTN01000053.1, forward strand.
AGGAGAGCAACAGGCAGCTCTGCTGCGCCCCGGTTGGTATCGTATGGCGAATGGGACAGGCGGAGGGCAGACGCGGCTCTGCCCGCCGGGTGGAGGGCTCTACCAAGCAGAGCCCACTTGCCATACTCGGGGACCTACCCCCAGTCACGATCCCGGGTGAGAGGGGGCGACGACGAGCTCGGACACTCGCACACCCGCAATAGAAAACGATACGAGCTCAGACAACAAGCCTGAAGAGGCTGAACACTGAGCTGAACGAATGACAACACATCCAGTCAAAGGGATTCCATATCCCGCGACAAGACCAGGCGGCGAAGAGGCGAACCGGAGGAGGGTGTCCTTCTCGCTGCAGAGCGGGGGAAAGCTCTGCCCAACGGGCGCGCGCGCAATCAGCACACCGGACGCAGGAACTCTCCCGTCCGTAACGGGAAACTCAGCGGCACGGCACTCGCCTGCCCTGATCAGTTATCCCACAGGGAATCAGCGACTCCGCATTCCCGCCGCGTTTGTGTGACGCGCGCTTAAGCTTTTCCCAGCCCACCCGCCCCGCGGGCAGACGCGGCTCTGCCCGCCGGGTGGAGGGCTCTACCAAGCAGAGCCCACTTGCCATACTCGGGGACCTACCCCCAGTCACGATCCCGGGTGAGAGGGGGCGACGACGAGCTCGGACACTCGCACACCCGCAATAGAAAACGATACGAGCTCAGTAAATTTAATTATATTGTTTTGAATATAATTAAAGTTAGTTAATAATTTAAAATGAAATACCTATTTTTGCGGTTTTGGCTTTTATTGTTGTGGGTTTTTTGGTTTCTTTGGTTTCTTTTTTGGCTCTTGGTTTTCTTGTTTTCTTTTCTTTTAATTCAGGATTAATTATTTTAGAAGCTTGAACAGTGGTTGATGTTATGTTTTTATTTTCTTTCTCTTCTTTGACAGGTACAGCTGCGGCTCTCATTGATATTTTTTTAGTTTTTACTGGTTTAATTTTTGGTACTTGTTTGACTTTTGGCGGTTCTTCTTCATCATCACTGTCGCTTTCAATTTCTTCGGGTTCTACTGGTGCTTTTTGTTCTACTTCCTTTTTAATTTCTTGAGTTATGGATAATTTATTTAATTGATGTTGTTCAAGTAGTTTTTTAAGCTTTTCAATTTCTTCGGCTTGTTGTTTGATTATCTTTTCGCAGTCGGCTATGCTTCTTTTATGGTCGTCTGGGTCATCATCAATAAAGTCGGGTTCGTCTCCTTCAATTTTTTCTCTTGGTTTGTAATCTATAAAGCATCCATAACCATTATATCCTGGGCACTTAAGCTTTCTATTATAATTAAAGCCTTTGTCTTTTAGTTCGCTTAAAACTTGAGACCGTCCGATGTTCTTTTTTGTAGGATATTCCAAACGTACATTTTCTATAATATAATCAATATGTACCTTAGCCCCTTTTTCTTCTATTAAATATTTTTCTATGAAATGGGCCCATTCATCATTTGCATCTACAATATCATCCGTCACACTTGTAAAGCATTCTGGAATGGTTGGTACATTTTCTTTTACAAGTTGAGAAGAAAGAATATAAAACATAGCATTTTTTTGTTCATCTGTAAAATTTTCTTCGGCATTAAAAAGTTTCTCATCTTTTAAATATACCGTATCATTATTTACTCGTGTTTTATCATCTGTAAACTCGTTTTTATATTCATAGCCTTTTAATCTTCTTTCTATTCCTGAATCGGTTTTAAAGTTTATCATATGATTTGAAACAAAAATTAAGGTACCTTGAGTTCTAGTTTTAAAGGTACCATCTTGATAAAGTTTATTAGTTTGTATTTTTCCATCTACTACACTTTTAATTAAATCGGTATTTAATGATCGGGTGTCTATCTCATTTAAAAAATAATATCTTGTGTAGTTGTTAAAGCTGTTTAGTGATTTATCTTTATTGTTGTTGTGGTTTGAGAAAGTATCATTTTTTAAGCATTGAAAATAAACATCACTGACAGCAGCATTTATGAAATTATAAAGGGTTGATTTCCCGCGGGCTCCTTGACCGTAATTTACTAAAAACTCTTGCTTAGCACATACTCTCCCAGAAAGCATACCCCCTAGCATATGGAGACAATATTCGCGGGCCTCTTTTTCCCTGAAGAGTTGGTCAATTTTGGAGTTCAACCAGTTGATAGTCTCTTCTTTTGGGTTAATAAAATCCCTCTTTATATATTGATTAATAAAGCATGGTTTAGTTCGCTCTTCAAGTGTATTATTTAGTAAATTAAATCTTCCGTTTTGGAAATGGATTCCGTCTGGGTCATCGTTAAATGTTATATCATATGTTAAGTTGCTTCTTATGCTTGAAATGTTCCGTTTTATAAAAGTATTATTTAAAATCATTTTGAAGGCTTTTAATAATTGGTCAGGTGTTTTATTTGGGTTTCCTTCTATAAGCTTTAGTTTTAAGGTTTGTAGTTCCGTATTTGTTAATTTTCCAAAGCTTTGAGATAAATATTTAGTAATAGCCCCTGTTAAAGTATCATCAGATGATTTAGTTAGCGGATCATAAACATTTGTCTCGTTGAGCTTGTATAATTTACCCTCTACAATAATTAATTCCATTTTTAAAGCGTTTGAGATGATGGTACCTATTCTATCAGAGTCGGCGGCATCTTCGTGTATGGTGAGCATATCTTTTAAAGACATTAAATTTTTAAAGTTCATTATATAATACTATAGATTTTTTTTTCTTTAACCCATTTTTTAATTTTGTCCTAGAGATTTAATTAAAATTTGTAATTATTGTGGTAAGATTTGTGGAGCCATAACTTTAAGAACCGTACAGTGTTGAAAAAGGATAAATTAAAACTGAAGCTTTAATTTTTATTATCGCTTCGCACTCTCACATGATGGAGACCAGGGTGGGGACAGGACGGACAGGACAGGACACCCCTAAAAACTTTTTCTATATTATATATAAATTAAATTATATTATATTTTTTAGTGTCCCCAGTGTCCTTTTGTCTATAGGGGGTATAAAATATTAGATGGTTTAAAATTTGACGGGGATTTTTAGAAGGAAACCATCACAAAATTAATTTATTTTTTCAATATATGATTTTATGGGGTGGGGACACCTAAAATTTATGGTGTCTTGGGGTGTCCTCGGTGTCGTCATGGGTCAATATATAAAGGGGAATCATAAAAGGGGAGGCTGTGGTGGATAACCCGTTTGATGGATGACCCGTTAGATAAAAGCCCCTAGGTGTGTCCGTAAGGGGATATAACCGCCGTCGGCGGTTATTGAAGAAATGGAAATTCATTTCCATTCTTCGGGGGGGGACGGCAACGACCCCAACTGGAAGGGCATCTCGCTCAAGAAACTCGTGAGGAGCTCGCTGAAGCGCTCAGACCGCAGCGATGCGACCAAGGAGGTGGGCGACATCCTGCTGCGATGCGAGGAGGTCGCCAAGGGAGCCTACCGGGACTACGAGCGGGACAGCAAGGAGTACAAGGACGCCTGCACCGAGGCACGGTACTTCAGGCCGGACAAGGACTGCGTCGTGGGCAAGGAGGCCGACCTTCATGCCGCCAGGGTGAAGAAGCGCTACCAGCTGGCGCATGTGTGGAGGTCGGACATCGCGGGGGCTGTCGAGGGCCTGGAAGAGCTGCGCGCCGAGATCGAGGAGCTGGCGCTGGAGGCGATGATGGAGCTCGGACCTGACGACGAGTCGTCGGATGACATGGAGGCAGCGGCAAACCTGGTGGAGGAGTTCATCAGGGCCTGCAAGGGAGCCCGCTGCCTGGCCGCAGCGACAGGGTTCGAGGGCTTCTTGCCCGACACCCTGGGTAAGCTGCCGGGCGAGCTGAAGGCCAAGCTCCGCAAGTGCCTGTACGGCGACGGGGTGACAGCGCGGGCGAACGAGCAGACCGAGGCGCCCTGGCAGCGCAAGATGGTGCTGCACCACGACGACATGCTGCGCATCAAGCACGAGTGTGTCTTCCTGCGCCGTCTGGCCAAGGCGCGCAGGGCCTGCACAGCACGCTGCAGGGCCGAGGCGCTGGCCAAGGGCACGCCGGAGAAGCGTGTCGCCAACATCGACGACCCGGCCATGCTGCGCGTCATGAGCGACCTGGTCGCGTTCCGAGAGGCGTGCGTGCCGGGAACGCACTACTGGCTCCGCAACACGATGATGGGGCCCCGCGGGCTCACAGACGAGGAGTTCGCGGTGGTCACCCGCTACCGCATCGGAGCCTCCGAGGCCGACCACGTGGTGCCGGACGGCGTGTCGATCAACTGCGCGTGCGTGCAGCGGGACACCACCGCGAGAGGCACCGTCCACATCGGCGGGGTCTCGGGCGTGGCACATCACCTGGCGCGCTGCCGCTGCGGCAAGGGCTCCACCATCCGGGCGCACAACGACGTCCGCGACGTCCTGCACGCGGCGGTGCGCTCGGCGGGACTACAGTCGGTGGTGGAGCCCTCCAGCTGGCAGGACGGGCAGACGCGCTTCGGGTCCCAGCCGGGGTCCAGCGAGGCCGCGCGCAAGCGACCGGACCTGCGGGTGCACGTCGACTTCGAGACCACCCGTCTCGTCGACGTGCAGATCACCTCGGCGGTGAGCAAGTCCTACGTGACGCAGGGCCTGCAGAACATGGACGCCTTTCTCGAGCGCCGTGAGAATGACAATGGAAATGATCGAAATCTAGGGCTGCTGTACAACTTGGTTGGCATCGAAACGCTACCGCTAAACCTTGCGAGCGCATGTGGCTCTGCTTTCTACGGCAGAGCCGCACCTCGCCGATCGTCAATCGTTTTGCGCCCTCCGAGAAGCGAGCGCACCCGGTGGTCTAGCCCACGTGGGCTTCCCGGGCGACCCCCCGTACCGTCTCGCGCGCGCGCCCCGTGTGGTGTGTGCGTGAACTCGTTTGACCCACCCTCCCGTCCCTCGGGCGACCCTGGCGGTCCCCGCCGAGCCGAATCTTTAGCCACTAGGTCAGCATCGGCGATTCTCGCCTCCACTCTGCCAACCAGAAATAAGACAGCAGATGAGGGAGTACAAGAAGAGCTCAGCTACAAAGGACAACTTGAGCTCCATTGTGCCCTTCGTCATCACGACCACGGGACGCATGGGACCGGCGGCCTTCGCCTTCCTCAAGAAGGTGGCGGACACGGCCTTCGGTGACCGGCCGAGGGAGCGTGCGCGCTGGGCTTTTCGCTGGCTGTCGAGGCTGAACGAGGTCATCGCCAAGGGACTGGCGACCCAGCTGATCGGGCAGACGCAGTACCTGCGACAGCAGGTGGAGCGTTTGCGGTGAGCAGGGGCGGCTGATTGGCGACTCGTGGCAGTGTGATGGGAGTGATCTGGGACTTGAGACTTGGGATTGTGGGTTTGGCGCGGTTTGTGATTCATCGGTGATGGAGCTGCTGGATTGGTGATTGGTGAGTCTGTGACTCGAGTGTGTGGCATGGTTACGCGAGTTTTCGACCCCCCCCAACGATGTTCAATTCGACCCTGCCAGCTCGTTCGCGAAGTCGAGCCAGCTGGTGTCGGGCGAGCCGGCCGCCAGGTCCTCCAACCGGAAGTCCTGCGGCTCGACCAGGTCGGGCGGGGACGCCGGAGCCACGGCAGCTGACACGGCAGCTGCCGCGGCCGCCGAGGCGGCCGCCGAACGACGCGTGGAAGAGGCCATCACACGAGTTCAAACGAGTTCACGCACACACCACACGGGGCGCGCGCGCGAGACGGTACGGGGGGTCGCCCGGGAAGCCCACGTGGGCTAGACCACCGGGTGCGCTCGCTTCTCGGAGGGCGCAAAACGATTGACGATCGGCGAGGTGCAGCTCTGCCGTAGAAAGCAGAGCCACATGCGCTCGCAAGGTTTAGCGGTAGCGTTTCGATGCCAACCAAGTTGTACAGCAGCCCTAGATTTCGATCATTTCCAGAGTTAACGACCCCCCCCAACGATGTTCATTCATTCACACCAGTCACACTTTAAGCTTCAGCGTGGTCCGCGGCCCCTTCTGCCTCTGCGGCAGTGTGTCCGCCCCATGCTTGCAGCTTCACGTTTCTGGCCCAGTCAAGGACAGCAGGCGGCAGTCCACTGAGTAGGTGATCGCCGAAAGCGACAACCCAGTACGGGCCGTGAATTTTTCCGCCGGACGACGTTGCTGCTCCGTCCACACCACCTAACATTGCCATTCTGAGAGCACCCTCGTGCTTGGCGATTTCAGCTGGCACCCTGCCATGCAGTGCATTTTCGGTGACGTCCTTGTTAGTGACCACCACGTTCCAAAGCACGAGGGACTCGCCGTCCCTCAGGAGAGAGAGCGACACAGGGTGGAAGTCACGCCAGCTTTTGACCTGAGCAGTGAATCGTGGGACGATCGCATTCCAGCCAGTGAGGGATAAGTCGGTCGACTTGCCTGCGTCTGCTGCGCCGGATGAAGTTGCTTTGGCTTGAAGCAACACAAGGTGGACGAGCTGGGACTCGGGGTCGCGAACCAGCAGCACGATGTCCACGCCCTTGTCCGGAGACGGCTTGTACAGCACTCCTTCTCGAAGCATCGAAGAGTTGACCTGCGCATCGTCCCACTTGAGACTGACAACCTTCGCCACGGCGGCGTCATCAACCAGCGACAGCCGCTCAAGGCTCCTCAGCAGGCTCTCTCGATGACCCTCGCTTGCCGCTCCAACAAAGTGGGCAGACTTGGCAGCGCTCTTGCAAAAGGCCTGAGCGAGAACAGGCTCCGTGGTCTTGGCACCAACTGTGGCATGGCTGAGGTCATCGCGCACCTCGAACGGCAGGGAACAACCGCCCTCGTCCACAAGCAAGATTGAAAGAACGGCGGTCCAAGAGACGGGTTGCCACTTATCATCAGCAGCTGTGAGCACGCCAAAGTCGGAGAGGTTGCTCAGCGAGGGCAGCAGAGCCTCTGCCGCAACATACGCACCGCACTCCACCGACACCCTTGCCGACAACTGGCCAAGGTCAAGACCGAGAGAAGAAAAGCCCTCTGGCTGCGAAGACACCAGTTGGTCCAGCACCGTCTCGGGGCGCAAACCCTTGATAACTGACTTGAAGTGAGCTGCAAAGACCGACGCAAGCTGTCGCCCGCGTACAGCGCGGGCGATGTCGCCAGGCATCTTATCCAATCGCGAAGGCGGCTTCTCGGCGACTTGCCCGGGCTTGACGATGAGGGCGCGAAGCACACCTCCGACGCGAAGAATTGTTCTACCGAAACGCGCTCGCTCCTCAGGGCTAAGGCTGTTTGCGAGGAACCTTTTTGCTTCGGAATAGAAGCTCGAGAACGCAAACCCGGCCGCCACGATGGCCTTTGCATGGTCCTCGAGGGACGACAGGGGCTCAAGGGGCGGGAGAGGAACAAGCTTTTCGCTGTGGTTGGTGTTGTACCGGAACTTCTCGACGTCGTAGATGCTCCGGTCCACACGGTCAGGGCTGAAGAGAATATCGCGCATCGCGGCAGCACTGCCGGAGACGTAGTAGATCAGTTGTGGCGAGTCGCCCCGCAGAAGGTCGAGCTCATCGGCGATGATGTGGCCTACCTTCTTGTAGGGTTCGTCTGCCTCGTCCATGATCAGCAGCATGTTCAGCTTGTTGGCTTCAAGAAACTCGCACACTTGCTGCGGTGTCGCAAACCACGGATATGCCTTCCACTTGGAAGGATCCGGGTCTGCCTCGACTCGAGGTCTGTGGCCAGCAAGCTGTAGAGCCCTGTCCAGCATGCAAGGAAGCGGCGACAGTGGGTTCAGCCACGCGTGCTCGCTGTCGGCGGCACGAGCCGCACACGACTTATAGAGCCATGTGGCTCGCAGCATGTCAATGTACACCGGTACCACTGGCCGGCCAGTGGCTGGAAGCGACTTGATCCTTGAGAACACTCCTGCAGCGACACAGCCCGCGACCAGCAGCGAAGACTTGCCGACTCCTCGCGGGCCAAAGACGCACCGGCCGTTGAGCGGCCCGCCCTCGCCATTGAGAGCGAGGTATGCGATGTCGTTGGCAAGCCACCTCGCCAAGTTCTCGCGGTTGCTTGGGCCCTCCCACAGCAGCCATCGCGGCTCCTTGACTGCCTGCGCGGTGAAGGACATCACCTGTGGATTCAGTCCAGCCGCCTCAAGCGCCGGCCCGACGCCATGCTCGCTGCGCATGGTGTCGTAGATGCGATCAGCAAAGGCTTCATTGGCCTTGGACATGGCCAGAGCAGTCAGGCCTGCCTCCGCGTCGAGTTCAGCGGCCTCGTCCGGAGTGTACTTCTGCATTGAAGCCCCGGCCCTGGAAAGGGCGTCCGAAGGAATCGTGGAAATGGCAGAGTCCAGACGAGCCAGTGTCTCATGCATCCTGCGTCGAAGCTCGTCCAGCTTCTCGGCCTCGCGCTTGGCCTTTGCGGCCTGCCCCTCGGCCTCGCGCTTTTCCTTCTCGGCCTGCTCCTCGGCCTCGCGCTTGGCCTCCAAGAGCAGCTTCTTGGCGTGCTCCTGCACTATGGCGATGGTGGACGGCTTGGCCATGACCTCCGCGAAGCCTCCGGCCACGGACTGCAGGTGGCCCAGCCGGTGCCACTTGGCCAGCTGCGCCTCGCCACCGGGCATGGCCAGAGTCACCCCGGCATGCTGAAGCACGGCGTTGATGTCGGTTGAGTGGGCGAGCTCCATGCTGGCGGTGCCGAGTCTTCCAAGCAGCTTGACGATGTCCTCGTTGTCGGCAGAGCGGAGCCCCTTGACGGCAGCCATTTCCAGAACGAACAAAAAAAAGTCTTGCCCGAGCTCCACCCGCGCTCGAGCGTCCGTCGGCGAGACGGAGGAAAGCGAGAGTGCTCCCAGAGCCAGACCAACGGCGTCGCGCCTTGCAGATTCTCTGGGCAGGTGGTTGTCAGCCCACCGCTCGGCTTTTGTCGAAAACGGGTGGGAGTCAGTCTCCGACGCCGCGGAGCTCAGAGGGCGCACCAGGACGGGCCGCGCGCCGCCCGTGCTGTCGTGAAGCACCAAGGCTCTTCTGCTCCAGAGGGTGCGGCACAGGGGCTCGCCTGCGCCGCTCAGGACGGCGACTGGCTTGAGGCAATGGTGCCGAACCGCATCGGCCGTCCGGGCGCATGCGGGCAGCACAGCCCGCCACACCCGCCCTGCGCCCCGTGAGCCCCGCGCCAGCATGGCAAGCTCGGCAAAAAGCGAAGAAGGTTGCCCTCTGTGGGCCTTTCGGCGTCGCGGGCGGCCTCCTGGGAGTCCGCGGGCGCAGCAAGGCCGAGTGCGCTCGGCTAGTTCGCTGTCGTCACGTTTTTGCTGGCCTGCAGCTCTGCCCGATTCAGCCGAGAGCAGAGCCAACTATGCCAGCAGAACCGCGAGCAAACCAACAACGCACGGCCGACCGAACAGGGCCGCGCCTGCAGCCCGGCCATAGCCCAACTGACCCACAGATCCGGCCATACTTGTTTCCGCGCATGGCGCATGGTGTGGTCCTGCTCGTGTGGGGTTTGCGCGCTCGGCGGGCGTTGCGAAGCAAAGGCACTGCTTGCCGCCGCTGTCGCGCAGGCTCTCCAACCGCCCCAGGACCGCGCAAGCCCCACATCCCAGCGCCCACTCCCTCCCCTGCAAGACCTGTGCTGCATCAAAGCAATGCCGGCGGCCAGGGGCCTGAAATCGCTCTGGATGGGGAGGCAACCCCGCCGGAGGCGACGCCGCCGCAAGCCCCACACCTGAGCATGGGAGTCGCGGCCAGGAGTTTCGGATGGGCAATCAGCGCATTGTCGTGAATCTGTGCAGTCCATGTCCAGCACTCGGCTTGCGGTGCTCGCCCGCCGCCCCGCGAAACAGACGAGGAGGCAGCGAGCGGGAGTTGCTTGGTCTCTGTGGCGTTGCTTCAGGGCTCGCCCCAGCCACTCCTGTTTCCGAGGAAGGTGGGCAAGCAATGTCTGGCCAAAGGCACAAACGAATTGGGTTGGCTGGTGGAGGCTCATGGATTCAGTTGGCAGGAAGCGACGACTCGGCGTGCAGCCCAGACCCATGCGTCCTGCAATAGACAGAGAGCGGAAGGGACTTGGCCTTGCGCACAGAGGCCGTGGGGGCACGAGCTTCCCCCGGGGCACGGCGTGGAAGTTGCGCGCGGCTTGCCGTCGCGATTGGGGAGAGTCGTCTCGTGCTTCGGCCTTGGCGATTGTCGCGCATTCGGGCCTGCCCGGCAGGGCGATTCAATACGCGGGCAGGCAAGCATCCAGTTCTTCCGGAGGCGTCGACGAGCCGGGCAGAAGAGACGAGGTCCACCACGTCCTGGGATCGGCAGGCAATGCGAGACCTCGCGGAGCACGATCGCCCGCGCCTCTGCCGCCAACCATCAGCTGCCGGGCGACCTGAAGGCCAAGCTCCGCAAGTGCCTGTACGGCGACGGGGTGACGAGGCGAGCGAACGAGCAGACCGAGGCGCCCTGGCAGCGCAAGATGGTGCTGCCCCACGACGACATGCTGCGCATCAAGCACGAGTGCGTCTTCCTGCGCCGGCTGGCCAAGGCGCGCAGGGCCTGCACAGCACGCTGCAGGGCCGATGCGCTGGCCAAGGGCACGACGGAAAGGCGTGTCGCCAACATCGATGACCCGACCATGCTGCGCGTCATGAGCGACCTGGTCGCGTTCCGAGAGGCGTGCGTGCCGGGAACGCACTACTGGCTCCGCAACACGATGATGGGGCCCCGCGGGCTCACAGACGAGGAGTTCGCGGTGGTCACCCGCTACCGCATCGGAGCCTCCGAGGCCGACCACGTGGTGCCAGACGGCGTGTCGATCAACTGTGCGTGCGTGCAGCGGGACACCACCGCGAGAGGCACCGTCCACATCGGCGGGGTCTCGGGCGTGGCACATCACCTGGCGCGCTGCCGCTGCGGCAAGGGCTCCACCATCCGGGCGCACAACGACGTCCGCGACGTCCTGCACGCGGCGGTGCGCTCGGCGGGGCTGCAGTCGGTGGTGGAGCCCTCCAGCTGGCAGGACGGGCAGACGCGCTGCGGGTCCCAGCCGGGGTCCAGCGAGGCCGCGCGCAAGCGACCGGACCTGCGGGTGCACGTCGACTTCGAGACCACCTGTCTCGTCGACGTGCAGATCACCTCGGCGGTGAGCAAGTCCTACGTGACGCAGGGCCTGCAGAGCATGGACGCCTTTCTCGAGCGCCGTGAGAACGACAAGATGAGGGAGTACAAGAAGAGCTCAGCTACAAAGGACAACTTGAGCTCCATTGTGCCCTTCGTCGTCACGACCACGGGACGCATGGGACCGGCGGCCTTCGCCTTCCTCAAGAAGGTGGCGGACACGGCCTTCGGCGACCGGCCGAGGGAGCGTGCGCGCTGGGCCTTCCGCTGGCTGTCGAGGCTGAACGAGGTCATCGCCAAGGGACTGGCGACCCAGCTGATCGGGCAGACGCAGTACCTGCGACAGCAGGTGGAGCGCATGCGGTGAGCAGGGGCGGCTGAGTGGCGGCTCGAGGCAGTGTGATGGGAGTGATCTGGGGCTTGGGATTTGGGATTGCGGGTTTCGTGCGGTTTGTGATTCATCGGTGATGGAGTTGCAGGATTGGTGTTCGATGAGTCTGTGAATCGAGTGTGTGGTATGGTGACGCGAGTTTTCGCTCCCCCCCCCAAAGATGTTCATCGTCAAACTGCTTCCCACGCTGACTCGTTGGCGTTTAGGCTCCGTGTGAGCGCAGCCGAGCTCACCCGCGCTGCCTGCTGCTCCAAGCCCCTACACGGAACCATCAAGGCCGGAGGGGTTCGAGGTTGCGGCCTATCACGCAATATGGAAGCCTGAAGCCAATCCCTCTGTCACGCTGCGGCGAAGACGCTCTCGCAGCACGTCTACCGACGAATACTGAGGGACCTTCAGCTGGAAAAAGCACGTGTGAGCTTCGACCAGGCTCTCATCCCCTCTCATGATCGGGGGGTGTCTGTAAAAGGGGTACAGCTTGAATGTGACTGGCCTTCCAGACGCGTCTCGCCAGGCCTCTGCGCCATGAGGCAATTTGGACCTGCCCCAAGCATAGCGAATCACTCGCTGCCGCTCCGCATTGGTGAGCTCCTCCATCACTGTCCAGAACTGGCAGACCGTTGGGTGTCTGGCATCGAAAGGGCGCCCGTACTCGGAGTGGGCCTTGAGGATGCCGATGTCGATGACTTCCGCGCCGCACACGGCAGTTCGCAAGTCTGCCCCGCCAAGGATGGGCAAGATTCGGGCGGGAATCATCGTCATCAGACCCCGACACATCAGCCTGGAGGCAGGCACGTACCGTCGCGCGCGGCGACGGACCATGAGGTCGACGAAGACGTGTCTGTTCGATGGCAGCACCAAACGCCGCTCGCCGCCTTGGACGAGCGGCGCGCCGTCCCCGCCATTGAGAGAGTCGACAAAAGTCAACCCATTGAACCTCCTTACAAAGGCGGCGTCCACGGCGTCCATGCCTGCAAGCGCCTCCTCAGCATGCTCGCTATCCCCAATCGCCGCCCCGTCAGCAAGCAACTCAGCCAGCTGCGCAGCGGCTCCGGCAGCGGTGGTTGCAGAGCTGGCCGGAGCTGCTGCGATGCCAGCGGCGGCAGGCGGCTCCGGCCGCGCATCCAGGATGCTCTGGAGCAGCTTGGCTGTGGCAGGGTCCACGGTGGCGAGATCGGCGCTGCCCACAGGGTCGCCAGCCACCAACTTCCAAACCAGCGGGGCAAGCCGAATGTCAAGCGTCAGGCTGTAGCGCAGCGAAATGCCCATCATGACGCCGACGAACTTGTACTGGGATGCGGCTCGCTTGCCGATTCGCGCAAGGCAGGGGACAAACTCGTCCTCCACGCCTGGCTCAAGGGCCGACTTTGGCGAGCGAGTGAACAGCTCCACGCCAGCCTGTCGGCTAGGCGGAGGGAACAGGTCCTCGCACATGTTGCTGAGCGTGCCACGAAACACTCCTCCCCAGTCAATGCCTTCCTGGCCGCGGATGCGCACCTCAAAGAGACGGTCCTTGTCGTCAAGGTTGCATCGGAGCGACGCAGACCGCACGCGCGCCAGCTGGTCGCTCACCTGGACGAACTCGCAGCGGCTGGTATCCGGCTTGCTGTGCCCGGCTGCGAGCGATGCGGCGGCATCCTCGGCAGAGACCACCACGACCGCGCCCATGGTGGTTTTTCGCTTCGTGGCTTCGACGGCGTTGCGCACCAGCGTTTGCTTCGTGTCCGCGAACACCAGGTGGGACGTCGAGCGCAGCAAGCCGCCCACGGAGGCGGGCCCCAGGGCTCCCGTTGTGTCGAACAACCCCAGGCAGCGAGCAATGAGCCTGTTAAAAATTCGAAGCAGCGAGAAGCGCAGGCGAATGTCGTCGTCGTCCGTGATCGCCAAGACGGTAAAGGCCGCGCGCTCGCGGCTGCCCAGTGGAATTGCGCTTGGCCTCAAGTCAGGGACTGAGCGCTCATCCCTGATGGCAAGCTGGCTCAGCCACGCGACGAGCTCCTCGTCCATTTCGCGAGTCCACATTGCCATGGCTCTGTGTGCCGCAATGAGCTGGCCCGCGCTGACGTGCGTGGTCCCGCCGCCCCGGGCGTCCGCGACCGCCCTTGCCATCCACGGGTCAGGCACGCGCCCGAGTCGCGGCGAATCCGGCAAGCAATGGACAGCCGTGGCGAGAGGCTTGATGAGCTCTCGCAAGTATACCAGGGCCTGCAAGGACGGCACGCTGCTCAGCGAGACCGCCGCCAGCACCGAGCCGGTCGCGATCGGTGGATGCCAGCTCGCAGGGTCGGAGGACGGGGTCCACAGCGCCGAAGTCGCAGATCCAGCAAGCCCGCTGACGTCGATGGGACAAAAGTACGGCCCGCCGTAGAGCTCCCCGGCAGCTTGAGCCGCCGCTGCTGTCTCCAACGCATGCTGCAGCTGCACTGGCGGGAAGAGCTGCTCAGCTTTGCTGAGCACCCCAAGCATCCGCACGGCCTGCGCAGACATGGCTCCGAAGGGTGTGAGGTCTGGAGGCGAAGTTGTGGAAAAGTACTGAGGGCACGCCAGGATGGAGTTGAGCAGAGTGAAGACAGTCGGCTTGAACGGAGCGTTGGGGGTGCGCAGAAACCTGACCATGGCGCTGACCATGTCTCCAGTATGCAGGGCGCCTGCGCGGAGAGTTGTGGCAGGCAGCGCCTCGCGAACGAGGAACGACAGCAGCCAGCAGCCCCACTCCAGGGATGGCTCGCGACGAATGTCTGCCTCGCCGGACCAGCAGACGCCACGCAAGCCTCGGACCTGACAGCGGAGACCATACGTCTCCTTGGCCTGCAGGACAGGCAGGCCTGACGATCTGCGCACAACCACGAAGAGCCGGTTCACGGGTGCAAGAAACGGGCGGAAGGCGTGCGAAGGCCCCTGCCGGGTGGCAACGAGCCGAGTCAGCTGCTCATCCGCGAAGAAGGATATGAACGCCCCGGGGTCGTTCGTCGGCGTGTGGCACAGCCGGCTGAACGTGACGAACAGCGCCGACGCGCCTTTGACCTCCACGCGCAGGTGTTCGACGCCCTGGCGCATTGGGTGAGCAGATTGCAACTCCTGCGCCCAGGAAGCGTGTCTGGCTGACTCGGTCATCGAGCGAGTGGCGTCCGTGATGGACGCAGCACAGTCTGCGATGAGCGCGGCAGACAGCAGCTCCGTATCCAGGGCCTCTGCTGGGCGTGAGGCGCGGCAGGCAGTGCACGGAGCGTCACCGCAAGGATTGCGAAGGCCGCATGTGCGGCAAATCCAAGTTGCAGCGGCTGCCTGAGCCGAGGCTGCAGGGCCGTCCTCTTGGCGGATCAGGGCCGAGAGCTTGGAACGCAGAGCCTTGACCAGCACCCCTGTGTCCGGAGCTGCGGAGCTCGCCCCGCTCACAGACGACCAGCCAGCCTCCACGGACCCTGTTCCGCCATCGTCTCCTCCCCTGCCGGCCGACACACCGGGCCGAGCGGCAGCTGATTCGGCGGACGCCTCCCCGTCCGGGGCCAGCTGGCCGCTGGACACGCTGGCCAAATCGCCCGTGGCTCCGCTGCCCGAGACTGCCGAGCCGACGATGACGCGCGTGGCGAGAATGAGGCGCTTGGCGCCTTGGGCAGCTTCGAGGCGGAACGGCATGTCACGAGGCCATGCAAGCAGCAGCAACACGGCGGCAAGGCGGGCCGCATGCGACGCAGCAGCGCGCTCTGCGTCTGCGGTGCTCATGGCAAGGACGCGCATTGGCCCCACGAGCGAGTCTCCGCCGAGAACATGCCAGCTCTTCATGGCGCCCGCGCATGCAGTGGCAGTGGCGGTGTCGCTGACGGCGCCAACAGCGGCAGGCGGAACGGCAACGGCCTTCGCAGCAGGCAGGGCAGCCGCCCACGCCAGGTTCAGGCCGGCGGCCCATGTAGCAGGCGGGGATTTTCTAGCGGTGCCAGACGCGGAGGCCAGCCCCAAGCTTCCGAGCTCGGCCATCTGGTCGCGACGAAGGGTGCTGTCGACCCCTGAGCACAAGTCGCGGCCAAACAGCCCCGCTAGCACAGTCAAACGCTTCCTTGCCACGCTGACACAGACGCCCCCACCCGTTGCGGGATCGTGGATCCGCACCCACGCCGTCTGGGCGTTGGGGCTGACTCCGAGCGGAGCTGCGCACACGGTCCCGGTTTGGCCCAGGCCGTCGATGCCACGCACCGTTTGGCCCAGCGGGCGTTTCGCCACGCCATCGCCAACTCGCTTGGCGACAACGACGACGGGAGTGCCGAGGGGCAGGCCGCAGTCTGCCCAAGCCCTTGCCTCTCCTCTCAGAGCCTCCAGCGGCGCCAGCAGCACGGCCTCTGCCACGGCAGACGACGACAGCGTCTCGCCGTCTCCAGCTCCCGCCTTGGGTGTCGTGTCCGCGGCGTCGTCGGCGCCGTCATCGTCGGCCGTGGCCGCCGCATCAGCCGCTGTGATGCCAACGACGGCGTTCGGGTCGATGAGCGGGGCACCAAACCTTACTCCCTCGAGGGTGGCCTCGTCGCTGCCCATGTCCGAGGCAACCCGCCCGCCGCCCAATCGGCGCTGCCGCATCCGCTCCAGCTCGGACATGGCGTCCACGTCCCGCTCCGTCCGCATCAGCCATTCGAGCGCGACGTCGCCGTTGTCGCCATGCTCCTCCAGCGCGGCGAAGCACAGTCTCGCTTCGCGCATGACCATCCTTGAGATGGACTCGGCCAACTGCCAGCGGCTCGCAATGGCTTCCGACATGTCGTCTGCAGTGTCTGTTGGCTTGCTTGCCAGCACAGCCAGGCCGACGGCATCTGGCCTGGTCGCTGCCCGAGCAGCCTGAAACTCCACGCCTCCCCACGCTGTCGCCTCGGCGCAGCGCTGCGCTGTGACCAGGGCAATCTGTTCCACGGAGCGCCTCGACACGAAGCCAGGCAGCTCCACAGGCGTCAGCGCTGCGTCGAGCAGCGCGCCAAGCATCTGCTGCTGAATGGCAAGCCGTGCGAAGTCCTCCCACCGCAAAAGGGAGAACAGCGCGGAAGCGGCGCACCGGCGCAGCGCGAGCCGCCAGGCGCGCGCCCGGAGCTCTGCAAGAGTGGGCTGTGTGCCAACCACGCCGTCACGACTTAGGGCCGGCTCGGAAAAGCCGGAGTCCGCGCACGCGCCCCCATCGGCTGAGATTTCCACCATGCGATGCATCTCCACGATACCGGTGGCTGGCAGCCTTGCCGCACCATCGTCTGCGCTCAGAAGGGGCGCAAAGGCGACGCCGTGCGACGAAGACAGGAGCAGTGTTCGCGGGGGGGCCACACCGCTGCTGGCCCCATCCGCCCGGCTTCCGCCGAAAGCCGCCACGTCTTCCGCCGACAGCGAGAGACCATCGTGCAGCCTGCCAGCCGGGCCGGCAAGCGGCACACCCCCCGCTGGCGGTGCAGGCTCCTGGGCATCCGGCTCCGTCGCGGCGGCCTCTGCAAAGTCTGCGACTCGCATCACGCCCCGTCCCGGAAGTATCGCCAGGACCAGTCCGTCCCGCTGCTCTGCCTGCAGCGCGCGCAGCAGCGCCGCCTCGCGCACGGAGTCTCGCTCTTGTGCCGACGACTCGGCCCCTCCGCTGTCGTCCACCGTTGCGCTGTGAGCAGCATCGCTGTCTTCGTCACCTTCGTCTCCGAGGCCGTCCGCTGACGTGCCAGTTCGCGCGAACACCCCACCCGCTTGCAGCGGCTCCGTGCTGCCCCCCAGGACCCACAGCGCGGCAACAGCGTCGGCAAGCACTCTCCTTTCCGCGAGGGAGCCGCGCGGCGGCGTCCAAGGCGCTGCTGCTGGCCCGGCGCTCGCTGTCTCGCTCGACGCAGGCCCGACGGCGACAGCGGCGATTCCATGTCCCTGGGCAGCGACAGCCTCGTGCAGCAGGCGGCGGGAGGGCGTGCCGCCACGCCTTGCGAGGGCCACTGCCCTGGTTGCTTCCAGCCGCCATGCGTTCGGGTCGGCGCGGGGAGGGAGCTGCATCAACGACCGAGCGAGGCTGGCCAGCGCGGCTGCCTCCTGCAGGGCCGCGGTGCCCGCTCCAAGCCCCGTGGCGCCGCTGCCAAGGAAGGCGAAGCCAGCCTCCACGGCAGCTGTGCCGCTACACCCGGCAAGCGCTGAGGCAAGGGTCCGGCCGCCCTCGACGTCAAGCGTCTCCGACGGCGCGGCGAGGAGAGGCATCGCTGCCGCGCCGATGGCCCGCAGGATGGCGAAGAGAACGGGGTGCCGCCGAAGGCCGGCCTCCGTCCCCTGCTGCCTGGCTCCGTCGCCAGCAGAGCCGTTGGCGCTCGTCGTGCCGGCAGACGCCGCTACCCCGCCGCAGCCCTCCAACCGCGGCGGTTCGGCCGTATCCACGAGCCCGAGCACTCGGGCGCAGTGCAGCGCGACGGCGTTGGCCGTCGCAACGCCAGCTCGGGGCAGCACAGACCGCAGCAACCGCGCAAGCGGGCTGGTACAGGCTGCAGGCCGCGCAAGCAGCGGGCACAAGGCCGCCTGCAGCACCCCCCCAGATGCCGCAAGGCTCGCCGCCATTCCCGGGGCGCCCGCCACTGGCAGCCAGGCTTCGGCGACGGTGGCTGCGCGGCCCGCCGCATCGATGGCTCCCGGTGCGCGAGACAGTGCGGCAGCGCCGATCAGCAGCCGGCGGAACAGGGCGCCTGCCTGTGTTGGCTCAGCGACATGCCCCGCAAGAGCGCCGGCGACGGCAGTGGGCGGCATGGAGCCTGTGCCGCATCGGCCGGCTTCTGTCGCGCACATGCGTGCCCCCGCCCACCCCAGCTCCGGCCTGCACGGCTCGGAGGACAAGGAGCCGAGCCAGAGCCGCCACGATTGGTGCAGGTCGGCAGCAAGGGCGGCGCAGGCGGCCGAGGCGGCACCGCGAAGCCACGGCCGGCACGAGGCGGTCGGGTCACTCCCGGCAGGAGGCGCTGCACCCTCCAGCGCAGCGTGGAGGAGGCACGACGCCTCGTCCGCCGCAAGGAGGCTTGCCGCCACCGCCACGCGCGCGTCGATCGCCAGCCGCAGCGCAATGCGCGGGCCCGCAAGCGCTGCGCCGGCCGGCACGGGAAGCCCTGCTGAGTCAATGCCTGGGTCCGAGGCCACCGCCACGAGGGCGGCGGTCCTGTGTGGCACGTCGCCCTGCTCCGCTGGCCACGCTGCGGCCCACCCGGTGGTGTGGTCCTGGCCTAGGAACCGCAACAGGCGCTGGTGGATTCCGCACGCTCCCGCCGCGTCGATCGCACGCGCAAGGGCTGCCGGGGGTGCCTCAACCAGCTGCCGCGCGAGGCCGCCGTCCTTGTCGTGGGCATCTCGCTGCGACAGGCCGGCAATGGCGTGGCAAATCACGTCCCGCTTGGACAAGGCGCCGCTGCGAAGGCCTGACGCGACTGCCGCGAGGCTCCAAGGCTGCCACGCCCTTCCGTCGGCGCCTGCGTTTGACGCGAGGGCCGCCTCTGCGGCGTCGGCGCACTCGCGCCACAGCTCCGCGGCGCGCGCAGCGCTCGACGCGGCGGCCAGGGCGGGCTCCACGCCGGCCGCCACCAGCACACGCGCGTCGTCCGGATCGCGCCCCCAGTCCAGTGACAGGCACCGCAGCGCAGGCAGACCGACGCACGCTGCCACGCCGTCGCGAGCGAGCAGGCCCGGCAGAGCCGAAGCCACATCGCCGAGGAACAGCGCGACAGCCTCGCGGGCAGCCTCTTGCGCCTGCCACGGCGACCCCCGGAGGCCTGCCATGGGCGATGGGGTGCGCAGAAGCCTGGACGATGGCCCGCCAACCTCGAGCGCGAAGCTGGACTGAGCCGTCAGAGCCACAGGCAGGGCGAGCAGCGGCTCGCGGGCCAGCAGAGCAACGTCGCCGCACGCGCGGTACACGGCAAACAGGCACCGCACGGCCTCCGCGCGCCGGAGCGCGCGCAGCCGGCGGTCCGCCATGGCGCGGCGCAGCACGGTCGTGGAGACCACGTGGCCCTCCCAGGCGAAGAGCCGAACCGCGCGCAACGCCTCTGCCAGCGCGGCTCGCTGGGCGGCTGCCTTGGGCGCGGCTGGGACCGGGGCGCCTGCTGCTGCAGCAGCAGCAGCAGCGGTGGCTTCGTCGGCGGCGGCGTCGTCGTGGGCGCCCACGTCGGCCGCGGCTGCGTCGCTGGCTAGGGAGAGGTGCATCCAGGCGCCGGCGTCGGAGTGGAGGTCGGCGGCCGCAGCGCCCTGAGGCGGGTCTGCCTCGTGGGCGCGCTGCGCGGCGCGGCTGAGGGCCACCAGCTCGCGGCGGCGCATCGGCGCGCCGGACGAGTGCGCACAGGCCAGCAGGAGGAGACGGTCGGTCATGGCAATGTACAGCCCCTTTCGCGACCGCGGGTGCTGCACCCGCGCGTCTCGCCTCCACCGGCAGCCGCGCAAACGCCCGCCCGGGCCAGCGCCGCCGGCAGTTGCAAGCGCCCCAGCGTCCGCGGCAGCGCCACTTTCATCGGCGCTGACAAGGGCGCTGAACTTGACCCCTGCATCGGCAAGCAGCTCCCGAAGCTGCAGCAAGCCAGAAAACACGGCCCGTAGATTCGGGGCCGCGGCCAGCGCGGCCGCTTCGGCCTCCCGGCCTGGAGTCGTGGCCGCGGCGGTGAGCGCCTCAAGCTCCGGGACGAGCGCGCCGTGGCGGCATGCCGCGCAGATGAACGCGAGGTCCAGCTTTGCAAACCGTTTGAGTGCTTTGGCAAGCTTGGAGGCCTCTCGGCGGCCGCAGGATCGGCTCGCCTGAGCATAGAGCGCGGCACGCACCGCCTCCCCGGCGGGAGAGAGTTCAGCCAGGACTGCGGCCTCCCCCTCGTCCATGCCGCGCACGTCGTCATCGTCGGGCCGCGCCCACAGCACGGCCATGAGCTTCCCGAACCGCCGGCCTTGGTCGGGGGGACCGCACACCCGCGGAGCAAGCGGCTTTTTGGCGCCCGCAGCTGCTTGCCACGCGTCCGTAGCAGCGGGGGCGCGGGCCCCGCTCCTGCTTGCTGCGCGGACGGCGCAGTCCCCGTCGGGGCCGGTAAAGCGGAGCGGCACGATCGCGCCCGCCTTGTCTGCAACGGCCTCAGCGGCGATCGTTGCCCGGGCCGAGTGCGCAAGGCCCGAGACAGCGGCCTCGCGCTCGGCTGCCTCGGCCAGCCGGGCGACTGCGCGACTGGCCGCCCTCTTGGCCAGGCACTCACGCCGCGCGCGGCCGGCACCGGCACCCGCACCGGCACCGGCACCACTCGCGGCCGCAGCCGCAGCCGCGTCGCCTTCTCCGGCGCTGGCGAGCTGCTGTGCCAGAGCCGTGGCAACGGCTGTGCGGCCCGCCGCCTCCAGGCTGGCATGCCGCCTAGCGAGTCCAGCCATGCCTGGCAGGACAGCGGCCGCGGCCTCTTCGTCGATGCCGGAGCGGAATAGCCCCGATGCGATCCAGGCCCTCGCCCGGCCCTCCGCCTCCTCGCTCTCAGCCGGACCGCGCGAGGCGGCCGCGAGCAGCCGGCTCGCGCCCGCGGCCAGCGTCTTGGCCATGCCCAGCGCGGCGAAGGACGTCAGCGCCGCGCCAGCGGACCCGGTGGAGATGAAGGGCGCGTGCTGCGCCGAAGGGAGGAAGCCCCCCGCAGGCGCGAGCTCGCACCGGGCCTTGGCGTCGGCTTCGAGGCGGTGGCGCACTCGCGTGCCCTGGGCTTGCCGCTCAAAGCAGCGGGCGGCGGCGTGCCCAGCCGCTGGGCCAAAGGCCTCGGCCTGCTCCGCTGCCGTGCGGCCCAGCGAGGTCAAGGGGCCGCCGGCCGCGCCGCCACGAACCGACGCCGCGCTGACGAGCGAGCACACCGCCGCCGCGGTGCGGGCCACGCAGCCCAGCAGCGACGGCGCGGCGAAGAGCTCGTCCTCCACGATGGCCAGGGCGCAGAGCAGCGGTGGCATGACCCGGCCGCAAAGCCCGAAGGTCAGCCCTTTGAGCACCTGGGCCGCGGCGGCAGCGGCAGCCGCGGCGCTGCCCTCGCTGGCGGCGGCAGCCTCGAACGCGCCGACCGCATCGGCCGCCTCTGCCTCAGCGAGCTCTGCAACGGCAAGCGCCGTGTCGAGAAGGGCGCCGAGCGGGGCTGCCAGATCCGCCAGGGACTCTGCGGCCTCGCGAGCCGACTGCTCGTGGGCATCGGCCGCCTTTGCGTGGCGCTCCACATCCGCCTGCGCAGCCTCCCGCTTGATCTTGGCTGCCTGAAGGGCGGCGCTGCTGCCCTCAGTTGGCAGCGGAGCGTCTGCGTCCGCCACTCGAGCGCCGTCCACAGGACCGGGGTGCGAGCACCGGCCGGCCGTGGCAGCGGCCTCTAGGTACCGCTCGCGAGCGCCCACTGCAGCGGCCGCGACGTCCAGAACTGCTTCGATGACGTCCCTCGGAGTGGCGGCGCCGGGGCGGCCCTCTGGCAGCGCGGCCGCCAGCAGCTGCGACGCGTCGAGGCGCAGCCCCGCCGCGCTTCGTGCCACTGCTGCGGCCGAAGGGGGACTCCGGAGCCCGACCTGCACGCAACGAGGGAAAACGAGCAAACAGAGACGAGGAGCGGAGATGGATGGCGGCGGGCACCACAGCTCGGCAACGTGGCGCCGTGGCGGACTCAAATGTCCGCAGCTGGAGTGCTGACAACTCTGCGCGGCCGCCTCGCGCGAACGGCCAAGGCGCCGCTGGCCATGCAGCCCGACTCGGACCCGCGTGCCGACGGCGTCCGACCGGGGGCCAGGTGCGCGCGTGGCAGGCGGCGGTTCGAGCCGGTACGGGGTGAGCTCACCGCCCGCGCCTGCAGAACATCCCACATGAGCCGCACGCGAGCGTTGAACACCGACGGGCCGCACGGGGCACGGCGCGCGCTCTCTGACATGCGCGAAACCAGTTCCACGGCGGAAGCAATGCCCACAGCCCCGGCTTCGACGAGCAATGCCGACTCGCGTGCGCGCGCCTCCAGCTCGTCCAGGTCGTCGCCCGTCGGCAAGCACTCGGGCCCTGTGTAGGCATCCTCCACCGCATCCTCGTCCACCCAGGACTGCTGCATGATGACGTCATTGTTAAACTGGTGCTCGACCCAGCTCAGGATCCCCTCCTGGTCCGAGTACTGGGAGCGAAGGACGGGCTTGCGGGCCGAGCTTGGCAACAGCCCCCCCGTTCTGGCCATGGTGGCCGTCATTGACCGGTCCATCGGTCAGACGGTGCTGCCCCAACGCGGGCCCGCCTCGCTGCAGCGCGCGGGTGGGAAGCCCCCGGCGTCCGGGGCAGTGTGGGCGCCAACGGGAGAGTGGTTTTCGCAAGGAGCCAAACCAGAAAACAAAAATCAGGCTCCCGAAAAATTTGCCGATGCCCTCTGTTTTGCCTGTGGAAACTGCGCAGTGCCGGGTGCTGTGGCTGCCGGACCCTGCAGCCGCCCCGCCGCGCTGGACATCCAACCGTGAAAGCATAATTTGGTTGGTCAGGCCTTGCCTCTCCCGCCTGGCTGGGGTGCGCTGCGCTTTGGCGCTGCTTGGCTTGCCTGGCCTGGAGTGTGCAGCTCGGGCAGCGCCCAACTCGCCCTCCACTGCAGCTGGAGAGGGGCAATGTGCGCACACGCGGGGACGGGCGAGGGGGTCGCGTGCGCGGAGGGACCGCGCGGGCGAGCCGGCCGTGCGTTCACGCAGCCGGACCCGAACCGCAGCAGAGTCGCAGCGCAAGTTCGCGGCCGCGGGGCTACTTTTTGCGCTTGGCCTCCGACGACACAGAGCCACACTTGCTCGCCGGCGCAGGCGGACCAGCCCGTTCCCCGACGCGACCTGGCGTCCCCCGGCGCCGCCTCCCGTATCTGCTCGTGAGCCTGCTGCTTCGGCCCGCCGTGGGTCCTGGGGTCTGCGCCCCTGCAACTCTGGCGCGGCGGGCACGAGCGCACTCGTCGCAGCTGCAAGTCGCTTGCGCCCGTCAGCGCCCCGCCCGCCTCGCATTCCCGCGCTAGGCGCCCTTGGCGCCCGAGCGCCGAGGCAGCTCCGCCGCGGGGGGCGCATAGCCACTCTTTTCGCCGCCCGGCGCCCCCCCCTGGTTTGCTGGGAGTCCGCAGGCAGCAGCTCGCGCAGCTCGCTTGCGCTCGGTTCGATGGCGAGCGCCAGTCGGCAGGACACTTCCGCCGACCGCGGTGCCCAGGAGCCGGAAGCGCAGCCATCGGACGACGGCGTCTTCTCCGTCGATGTCGTGACACCGGCCGGCAATGTGCTCCGGCTGCACCACGTGTCTGCAGCCGAGACCGTGATGAGCCTGCGGCAGCTGCTCGAGGACATTCCGCAAGTGACGCACTACACGTGCTACGACCTCGTGGCCGAGCCCGTTCCATTGCCAGCACATGCCCCGAACCATGGTGGCACGGACAGCGACGCGCACAACTCCGCTGAGCGGGCGGCCGCGGCCTTGGCCGGCGAGGCGTCCGGGTCGCCGGCAGGCGTCCTGCTCACCGACAACCCCAGCGCGGTTGGCCAGGGCTCCGACGAGGGCAAGCCCAAAGCAGGTGCGCGCGATCGTTCAGGCCCTGCCGCCGCCGCATCGGCGGCGAGCGGCGCACGTGGGGGCCGCAAGGCCGAGTCGCCAGTTTCCGCCGCTGATGGCGCTGGCGGCGACGCCGCGCACGACGACAATGACGATGACGAGGATGACGACGACGAGCTCGGAATGTTCGGAGGCGGCGCGCTGGACCCCTGCGCCAGCGTCCCCGGTGCGCTGCCGCACAGAGCCCTCAACGACTTCCTCGACCTCGCCGAGTACCCGCACGTCTGCTCTGGTCGCAGCCGCCTGCGGATGACGCTTCGTCCCTACGACGTCCGCCAGATCCGCCTACACCTGCGCCGCCTGCGCGAGGCCCTCGCCCACCCGCCAGCACCCCAGCCGTCGGTGTCCGTTGTCGCAACCCACGGCGAGGAGCTGCCCTGCGTCGAATTCGCCCCCGCAGCCGTGGCGGCCGACGAAGACGGAGAGGCCGAGGACACCATGGATGAGGGCGCCGACAACGGAGGCAGTGCGTCTGCTCTGCTAGCTGACGCACCGGCCGCGGCCCGTCCCACGGGAGCCCCCTCAGAGGCCGCCCTTGAGGGCGCGGCTTCTGGTGCGGGGGGCGAGCCCGCTCCGCATGCGGCCTCCCCCGACGCCGACGCTGACGCCGACGCCGACGCCGAAGGCTCCGCCGCCCGTCTCGACGACGCCGAGCCGTCCGCCGCCGAGCTTCTGCGGTCTGTGGCGTCTGCGCAGGAGAGCCTTCGCTCCGCGCTGGAGGAGGCGCCCCCTGTCCCGGTGCCGGTTCCTCGGCGCCTGCAGTCGATCTACTCGCCCCCTCCGGCGGACGCCGTGGCTGGCCCGGTGACCCTGCTGCGCGTGATGCAGCCCGCGGACAGCGGGCCCAAGTGCCTCCGCTCCGTCTCTCTCAGCGGGTGGAACCCCCCGCCTCCTGCTCGCGCCGCGCTCGGAGACCTCCTGTACCTGGATGTCGTCACGCTTGACCGCCGGGACTCGCTGCCGGCTGAGCTCGCGCGCTCCCTGCGCGACATGGTTACCGACGAGGACGCCAGCCTCCTCGCTGCCGCGCACGAGGCGCACGACGGCGAGGCCGGGACCGTGCTCCACATCACGGCCACCGCGTCCGGCCTCTATGTGAACCGGACCAACGGCTCAGCGTTCGACCCCGAGCCGCTCAGCGGCGACGCCGCCACTCACAGCTCCACTCTCGTGGGCCTTCTCGTCCGCGCGTCGCCCGCCTTCGCCAAGGCCTACTCGGCCCTGATGCGCCGCGCGGCCGACGCCGCGGCGTCTGCGCCGTCGTCGACGCTCGCGCCGTGGGAGACGCTCTTCAACATGTCCGTGCGGCCCCCGCCCTCCCTCCGGGCTGCAGCGCTAGGAGAGGCCATCGGCGGCGGCGGCATGTCGCCGCCCAAGTTTAGCGGCACGTTCGCCTCCATCGGGGAGGGATATGCCTTCGCCCGCGGCCCGTGGCTCGTCGACCCCACGGGCGGTCGCGCATCGCGCCTCCAGCCTTGGGACGGCGCGCGGCCCACGCTCGCCGAGCCTGCCTCGTTCCATGGCTCCGCGCTCAGGCGGCCCCCCGCCCGCGGCCGCATGTCCAGCGCGCTCCATGCCGGCGCGCACTCCCAGACCGCGGGCGGCTCGCGCCGCACGCCCGGCAAGGCTGCCAGCGCTGCCGACCGATGGTGGGAGCGCTCCGACGTCGCCTGGTCGCACCACCGCCACGACCTGAACCGCGCGGAGGACGAGCTCGGCGCCGCGTTTGGCATGGACGAGCGCGGGGCACTGCGAGACTGGAACGAGGAGTACCAGAGCTGCCGCATGCTTCCCACCGACACTCTGCCGCAGCGCGTCGTGCGCGCCCGCGCCCTCACCAAGGTGGTCGTCGACTTTGTCGAGGCGGCCACGAGGGGAGCGCTGGCCATTGCGCGCGGCCACGTCCCGCCCCTCAACCCGACGGACGACCCGTCCACGTTCGTGTACGTGTTCAACTCCATCTTCTTCTCCCTGGGCATGGACGAGACGCTTCGCCGCAGGCACCGCCGCAAGCGGCTGCGGGCCATGCGCCGTCGCGCGCGGCGTGTCAGGGCCGCGGACGCGGCCGCCGCCGCTGCACGCGCGGAGGCCAGCGCAGCGCGCGACGCCGCGAGCAAGGACGCCTCGCCAGAGTCTGCAGCGCGAGCCGCCGCCGCCGAAGCTCGCGCTGTGACCGCCGCGGACGAGGCGGCAGCCGCCGCAGCTGCGGGAGGGCCCGACGACGCGCTGGCAGACGCCGCTTCCATGGTCCCGTCCAACCACGACCTGCACGGCGTGCGCGCTCTCAACCGCGTCGACGTCACGGGCCTCCACACCTTGCTCACCGTGGTGGTGGACATCTCCGGGCGCCGCGTGGTGGCCCAGAGCATCATCCCGGGCATCCTGCAGGGCGAGCAGGCGTCCTCGCTGGTCTACGGCTCCACAGACAACGGCGCCACGGTGGCTTCGGAGCCGCGCATGCACGCGCTCGTCCGGCAGGCATGCGAAGAGCTCGGCATCGCGGAGCGCATCTTCCGCCCTGCGGCCCTGCTTCCCGGCGCCAGCGGCTCGGGCGCCTCCAAGGTGCCCGCTGCGCAGGCGCCTGGCTCGGACCCTGCCGCCGCTGCCCGTGCAGCCGCAGATGCAGATCCTGCCGCACCCGCCACTCCGGGCGCGGACGGAGCTGAGGCCTCAAGCCCGGGCGCAGCCACGGCTGGGGCCGGTCCGGAGGCTGAGGCTGAAGCTGCCAGCGGCGTGGAGACTCGCTCCTGGGCTTCGACCGACCCGGCCCCGCTGTGCGGCCCTCTGGAGTGCAAGGGCATCGTGGGCTCCGACGGAAGGCGGTACGTGCTCGACATGGTTCGCTGCACGCCCCGCGACCCCATCTTCTACGGCGCCAAGCGAGCGGCGCGCGCCCAGCGCCTGGCCCGGGGAGCAGAAGCCACTGCCGCAGCGGCAGCGGCAGCCGCCGGCGCTGCCAAGCAGGGAGGCGTTCCTGCGTGGGCGGACATCGGCGCAGGGGACAGCGACAGCGAGGATGACGGCATCGGCAGCTGCTACACCGCTCTGCTTCGCCCTGAGCTCATCGAGGCTTACAAGGCCCACGTCGAAGGCGCAGCTCCGGGCGAGCCAGGTGCGCCTCCCAGCGGTGTCGCTGATGGCGCGCCCGGCGGTGCAGTGCCGCGAACCGGCCCCCCTGCTGCCTCCGAGGGCGCGGGCCGCGATGCAGCCGCAGAGACGGTGCCGGGTGACGGGCCGCGCCTCCGCCTCAACGTGAACGCCTTCACGCGATTCGCCCGCGCGACAGGCACCGCCGAAGAGGTGGAGCGCGACGAGGACCAGGTGCGCAACGTTGGCGTGTTCTTGCTCCACACCGTGCTCCCCGCCTTCGTGGCACAGCTCACCGGGCCCTCCAACTCCGCCTCCTCGGTGGTGCTGGACGGCGAGCAGCTCACCGAGCGCATGCACGCCATGGGAATCAACGTGCGCTACCTCGGCGCAGTGGCCCGGCGGCTCCTGGCCGCAGAGTCCGCCGCCGCGTCGCCGCCCACGGAGGACGGTGTGGCTGCCGGCCGACCCTCGCCGGCGCTTCTGGAGCTGGTCGAGGCCGAGATGGTCGCCCGCGTGGCGCGCCGCCGGCTCAACGCCATCATCCGCGACGACCCGCGCACGCGGGCAGCGCCGGCGGTTGCCGTGGCAGCCTTCCTCAACGCGCTCCTGGGTGCGCCGGAGGACGCTCCTTCGGCGGGTGGGGCCGACGCAGCTGACCGCACTGGCGCCCAGGCCCGTGTCGCGGGCGGGACTGTGCCGGGCATTGCGTCGCGGGACCCCGCCCTCGCCGGCGGGCTCGACACGCTGTCGCAGGCGCAGCTTGCGGTGAAGGAGCTGGGCGTCACTCGGGACGCGGTGTGGGCCGCAGTTGAGGCGGGAGTGAGGCGCCACTTTGGCTACGAGCTTGTGCTGTGGCGCAATGGCGGCTTTGACGACGCGGCAGCCGTGTCGCGAGCCGTCGACGCGGCCGAGGCGGCGAGAAAGGAGGCAGAGAGCGCTCAGCGCACGGTGCGCGCCGCCCTTGAGATGGCAGCCAAGGCGTACTCGGAGGCAGCCGGGTCTGGAGCGGCCGGCGGCTCGCACTCGGCCGACGCTGCCGCTGCGGCGCTCGACGTGGCGCGCGCCCGTGCGGACGCCGCTGACCGCGAGGCTACCCGGCTGCAGCAGGCTGCTGACCGGCGGCACTCCCGGCTGTCGCGGTGCCACCGCGTTCCGCTGCTCCGCAGGCTGTGCCAGAAGGCCGGCGTGCAGATCGTGGCGCGCGAGCACGCCCTGGGCTGGGGCACCTCCGTAACGGCCCCGGCGGCGGAGACCTCAGCCGCCGCCGACTCCGCCGATGCCGCGTCTGCAGGCACCGGCGCTGCGCCCCGCTCAGGCAAGAAGGGTGGTCGGGGCAAGGCCGCCGCGCTCGCCAGGCAGCGAGCCGCCGCCGAGCAGCAAGAGGAGGCCGAGGCCGCGCACGGCTGGTCGTGGTTTGGGGGTAGCCGCGTCGGCGGCGTGGCGCAGACCCCGTTCCGCGTGTCCGACGTCGCCGGCCTCGTGCCCGTGGTCAAGCACTGCCTCCCAGACTCGCTGCTCGAGGACGCATCTGCGCTCCACGAGCAGGGCCGGGCGCTGCTCGGCGAGGGCCGGCTGCAGGAGGCGTACCACTGCGTGCAGGAGGCGCTGCTTCTCCTGTACCAGGTGTGCGGCGCTGCGCACACCGAGACTGCTGCCTGCTGCTCAACTCTCGCAGTCATCCTGTGGCACGCAGGCGACAAGCTCGGCGCCGTGGCCCAGCAGCAGCGCGCCACCGTCCTCATGGAGCTGCTGCGTGGCGTGGACCACCACGAGACCGCCGTGGCCCACAGCAACCTCGCCTACTTCCTCGGCGGGTGCAACGAGATGCAGGCGTCGGCCGTGCACATGCGCCGCGCCCTCCTGCTCATGGACGCCATCGGCGGGCCGTCGGGCACAGAGAGCGTGGCCACCTGGCTCAAGCTGGGCATGATCTACCAGGACGGCCTTCACGCCGTCATGGCAGTGGCCTGCTTCCGCGAGGCCCTGGCCCGCTGCGAGCACGACCCCTCGCAGGCGGCTGCGTGCTTGCACGCGCTGGCAGTCGCACACTCCGTTGGCGGCGGCTTCCGCGAGGCCCTAGCGCACGAGCAGCGCGCCCTCGCCCTCCTGCAGGCCACCCTCGGCGAAGGCCACGAGCGGGCCGTCGAGGCGGCGCGCTGGGCACGGCAGTTCTCACGCAAGGCCCAGGCGCTAGACTCGGCGCTCTTCGCCAGACTCCGCGACGGCGACGCACGCGCGCCCGGGGCCGCCCGTGACGCAACTGCTGCGACCCTCGCGCGGCGAGCGGACGGCGGCGCCGACGCGCCGGCGCCCGCCGCCAAGCCGCAGCCCGCTGCAGCCTCTGCGCCCAAGACCAAGCGCCGCCGCGGCCGCAAGGGCAACAAGTGAGTGGCGGTGGAGCGCGCCTCGAGTGACCAGCAGCCGGGTGCGGCGCGGGAAGCGCTTTCGCTCAAGTGGCTCAGCCCGCAAGTTCTGATGTGCAGCGTGCGCTGGGGGCGCGTCGCGCGCGCGAGGGTGCTCGGGCCCGCAGTGTCTCCGCTCAGCGGGCTGCGGCGGGCCGGGCGGGACCTCGCGTGCGCCAAGTGCGGCGCGCTCCGCAGGGCAGGTGGGGGCTTGAGCAGCTTGTGTGCGCCCGCTCGCGATGGCGGCAAGAGGCCTTGGCGGCCCACGGCGGCCGCGCGCCCGCGGGGCCGGCAGCGCGTCGTGCGCAATGTAATTGTTGGCGCGCACGGAGCGCACCTCACACTCACCAACGTGACACAGGAACACTGCATGCCTAGCCACCGAGCTCGCGTTGCACCCCGGCCTCGCTCAAGCAGCAGCAGGAACAGCAGAAGCAGCAGCACCTGGGCTGGCAACAGACCTGACAGCGGGACGCTCCGTCCAAGCTGCCTGCAGGAGCGACGGTCCCACCCTGGGAGCAGGGAGGGAGGGCTCGCCTCCGTTGCCCGCCCACTCAGCTCGACAGCTTCGCGCTCAGGCGATGCCAAAGTCCAGCCCCTTCACCTCGTCGATGATCTCGGCGAAGCGGTCCGCGCCGGCAGCCTCCTCGGTCAGGAGCACGCACGACGTGGGGCGCTTCGTCTTGGCAGCCTCGCCAAGCTCGGCCTTGGACGTCACGAACACGTAGTTCACGCCGAGCTCCTCGCAGAAGACAGGCAGGTGGGAGATGACATCCATCGGCGAGATGTCGCCGGCAAGCACGCACAGGCTGCGGACGCAACAGCGCAGCCGGGCAGCGGAGCGGGACGGGAAGTGGTGCGCGAGCGACTTGCAAGCCACGCGACGCAGGAGACTGCCTCCCTGGGGGAGCGCTGCCAGGGCGCAAACGAGGTGCGCGGGGCAGCAAGCCAGGACACACGCCGCTCACCCCTTGGTGCCCTTGCGCAGGGCCTTGACCACCTCCTTCACGCCACGCTTGAGCATCTTGGCCTCAGTCGCTGCGGGCAGCAGGGGAAAGGGTTGCGGCATCGCGGTGCGGCTCGCGCGGTGGGAGCTCGGCGGGACGGAGCGGTGGGCGCCTTGACGGACGATTTCACGCGGCCATGCGCCTCCCTCCCTCCCTCCCTCCCTGGGTGGGCAGCGAGCGGACCGGCTGACCCTGCGCCCGGCGGGGGGCACGCGCCCCCGCACTCACCCTTGCGGACGGCCTTGAAGATGTTCTTGTGCATCTTCTTGCCGGCGAGAGGCTTGGCGATGGGGCTGATGAAAGTCGGGCCAGCGGCCGCAGCGGCCGCGGCGGGCTCCTCCGACGGCGACTCCTTCTTCTCCTTCTTCTCCTTCTTCTCCTTCTTCTCCTTGCGGGCCTTCTTGGCCGACGACGACGCGGCGGAGTCCATGGCTGCGGGGCGGCTGGCTTGTGCCCGGGCAAAGTGCAGCCGCGGTCCGCGCAGAGCCTCTCTCGCCTCGAGCCATCGACGGGGACGATCGACCTGGCGGCAGCGGATCGACGCGCGCCGCCCCCCTGCTCCGACACTGCGAGGCCGCTCGACCCGGCAGCCATGCTCGCTCGCGCAGCCCGCCCGGCAGCCCTCGCGCGCGGCCTTGGAGGCCAGGGGGTGCGCTGCATGTCCAGCCGCTACACAGAGGCCGAGGACCTTGTGCCCAAGGCCAACAAGTCCCAGGCCATGAGCAAGCGTGAGCCGCCGCCCGCGGGCGCTCCGCCTCCCCGCGCCCCCAGACCGGGCTGCCGCGCCCGCCCGCTGCACGTGCTCGCCCCGCCCGACGCGCGGGTGGCCAACCGGCGGGGCCGCAAGCGCGCTGCGCACAGCTGGCCGGAGGCGAGGGGCGCCCCTCGCCTCTGCGCGCAAGCACGCCGCGGCAGTTGTGGCCTCGCGTCGCCCGGCCTGGAGTGCGCGTGGCCACGCCGGCGCCCCGGGTGTGGCAGGGTATGGGTGTTCCTGGGCCCGGGGAGCGCCCAGCCCTAGCGGCGAGCAACGGAGTGCGCTCGAGCAGGCGGCGCCGCAGCGGCTGCGCGCACAAGGCAGGCCCGCGCGTAGCCTGCCCGCGCGCCTTGCCCCCGGCCGCGCGCTTCCTTCGCCGCGGCCCTGGTGGACCCAGAAGCCCCGCCGGCGGTACCGACCGTGGGCGGGGTGCCAGCGGGCGGTGCGTGCGTTGTGGCGAGAGGCGCGTGCGACTCCGCTGGGACGGCCGCCAACCGAGTCTGGCCGCTCCCGACCTCCAATCGTGCTGCTCGCAGTCATCGGGCGCCTCTCTTTCACTTACCTGATGGAGGACGTGCTTCGCGGGGTCGCGCTCGTGACTGAGTCGATGTTCCGTCCCACTGTGACGGTCAGCTACCCGTTCGAGAAGAACCCCATCTCCGCCCGCTTCCGCGGCGAGCACGCCCTGCGCCGCTACCCCTCGGGAGAGGAACGCTGCATTTCGTGCAAGCTCTGCGAAGCCGTGTGCCCGGCCCAGGCCATCGTCATCGAGTCGGAGGAGCGCGAGGACGGCGCGCGCCGCACGAGCCGGTACGATATCGACATGACCAAGTGCATCTACTGTGGCTTCTGCCAGGAGTCGTGCCCCGTGGACGCTATCGTTGAGACGCCCAACTTTGAGTTCACCGTCGAGACGCACGAGGAGCTCATGTACGACAAGGAGAAGCTGCTCGCCAACGGCGACCGGTGGGAGCGCGCTCTTGCTCACAACATCGAGGTCGAGCACCTGTACCGCTGATTCCCTGTGTGCCGCACGGCAACGTGCTGCCTCCTCCAATTGTGCCTGCCTTGACGAGCTGGACCGCCGCCGACCATTCAACTCCAACTGAATGCGCGCGACGCCCGCCCGCAGCCCGAAACGTCCGCCGCGGCAGCCTGTCACCCTTGGGTTTGAGCTAGGACCTAGGGGCAGCTGACCACATCAGCCCCCGCCTGGGCGCCTCCGCATTGCCCGCAAGCGCAGCATCACGCTGAGGGGTCGCTCTGGCCCGCAGAGCTCCATCGCCGGCCCCGAATTCCGGGCTCTGCTTGCCCCCGCCCGCCGTCCCCGCCGCAAGCTGCCCGCTGGCGCGGCTGCGCACCTCCCTCGCAGGGCAAGCACTCCCGGCCCCGCCCGCTTGCCGCTGGCCAGCGATCTGGGACGACTTTGGCGGACGCTTCCAAGCGCTTGCCTCAGGATGGCGGACTACGTGGCGATCACCCAAGTCGGGACGGAGCTCATGCTCGTGAGGAGCCGCCCCCGGGGCGCAAGCCGCGCTTCACCAGCGCTGCCATCGTCCGCTAGTGACCGCAGCCCACGGGGCAGTTGCCTCGTCGTCGGTTCTCCG
Organism: Cafeteria roenbergensis; assembly: GCA_008330645.1. Taxonomy (NCBI): domain Eukaryota; class Bigyra; order Bicosoecida; family Cafeteriaceae; genus Cafeteria; species Cafeteria roenbergensis. Next base: position 39,303 of record VLTN01000053.1, read on the forward strand.
CTAAGCGGCCCGATCCGAGCGCTGCCACAAGCAACACGCCCTCGCAGTACGCTTACGAGCACCCTTGCGACCAGGTCGGATCCCTCAAGTCGGCGGTGAGGTCCCTGCTGCTGGGGGGTGCCTGTGCACGCTGCGCGCTGCCCGCCCTGACGGTCGCTGCACAAGCGACGCCCGACCCAAGCTCCGCGCGTTTCCGGCGCCAACGCAGGCTGAAGACGTGCTTCGCGCCCACTCTCGCCAGAGCAGCCCGAGGATGAGTTACAACGGAACCGGCTACCGCTTCCTGTGCGGGTCCGAGCCCGGCTTCGTCGTGTGCTCCGTGTGCCCGACCTCGCTCTCTCAAGCTGCGGCGGAGGAGTTTCAGAGGCGCGTCACGGAAGGGTTCCAAGAGTACGTCAGTGCCACCCTCGGCTCCTGCGATGCGGGTGTCATCGGGGGCGTGACCAAAGCCCACCGCTTTGTTGGCTTCGGTGAGTCTCTCTCCCTCTCCGTGTCCGTCTCCTCTCTCTCTCTATCTCTCTGCCTCGCGCTCTCTCAGTCGCTTCGGCAGCTGTGGTTGCTGTCGCTGCATCGCCTTCGGGGTCGGCCCCACGCAGCGGAGCGTGCGACGCAGGCACGCGCGCAGCCGCCAACAGACTCGACGCGCTCCGGCCCTGGGTCCGGCCGGCCTCGCCCTGCCGCCTCCCTTCCCGGCCCGCAGACAGGGAGCTGCGCGCCATCCGGCGCAGCGTGCTGGAGGAGGGCGACGGCTCGGGAACCGCTGCGAGGCGCGTGGCGCACAAGCTGGAGCAGGTGGAGGGGTTCATGCGGCAGAACCTGACCGACCTGCTTGGCCGAGGCGCCGCTCTCGAGGAGGTGGAGCGCTCCTCGTCGAGGCTGGCGGACGCCTCAAAGAGCCTGCGCTCCAAGGCCAAGCAAGCCCGCATCTGGGCCCAGATCGGGCAGTACTGGCCCGTTGCAGCCGCGGGAAGCGTTGTGCTGCTCGTGATTTGGCTTGTGTTCATGTAGGCGCAGGGATGCTGCCGCGCGAGCCCCACAGCTCGCGGCATTCGTAACCACGCGGAACACACAAATGCCCTGCTTGAACGGCCCCCGCAGCCCTTCTGCACGCACAGCAGCAAAGCCTGCCGGGCCCGCCCGTTCGCGCCCACACTCCCCCCGACGGCGCCCGCACACGCCCAGGAGTGGCTAGGGTGCTGGCGGCGCCGCCGCCGCCGCACCGTGCTCCTCCTCCGGCTCCTTGCCGAACACCTTGGGCCCAGGCTCCGTCTTGACCCAGCCCGCGGACACGCACATGTCAAAGGCAGCAGCTCCCTTGCCCTCCGCCGCGCCGGCCTCCGCCTCAGCCGCGGCGGCGGCAGCGCGGGCGCCGTCCTTGGACGCGGCCTGCACCGCCTTCTTGATGTGCAGCAGCTGCGACGGCAGCAGCCGCAGGTGGCCGCACACTGACTTCTCCAACTCCGACAGCAGCCCTGCGCCGGGGGCGCCTGCCACGCTGAACTCGTCAACGGGGTCGCCGGTCCCGCCGTTTGCGCTGCCAGAAGGGGCGGCAGCAGCCATGTTCGGGCCCGGCGCCATGCCGCCAGCCGCGCTGGTGGGCAGGGGCAGAGACACCGCCGCTGGGGGCGGCGGCGCCGAGTCCGCCGTGGCGCTGCCCAGCTGGTGTGCGGGTGTCCCAAGCCTCCCCGCCTCTGCCTCGGCGGCTGCCTGAGCCGCTGCCGACGAGGACGAGGACGAGGACGAGGACGAGGACGAGGACGAGGAGGAGGAGGACGAGGAGGACGAGGCGGTCGGTGGGGGCGGTGGCTCCATGGGGGTGGCTGCTGCAGGGCCGGCGTCCGCCCCTGACGACTCGGGGGCCGCCCCCGGCTTGACGTCGGCGCGGGGACGCTTGGCAGGTGCTGTGAGCGCCGGGGCCTCGTCCGCCGCCGGAGCGGGCTCTGCCGCTCGGCTTGCATACCGCTCCCTGCGGCGCGAGCGCGACTGGCTGGGGTCTCCCGCCGACGAGGCGAGCGTGGCAGCGGAGCCGTAGAGGTGGGACGCCTGCTCGCGCTGGCGGCGCTGCTTGCGCTCCCGGGCGCGAATCTGCTTCGCCTTCTCGTACTCGTCCGCCTCGGCCAGCGTGCGCACGCCGTTGCGGCGCCAGTGCTGGAGCTGCGCGATGCGGCGCCGGATCCGGTGCTCCTCCATGAGGCTCTCCACGAGCGTCTCGTGGTCCGCGTGCGAGTGGAAGCGGGCGAAGGGCCGGAGCATGTTGCGGATCTCGCGCTCCTCCCGGGGCCGCCGGCGCTCGTCGGCGAGGCGGGCCTTGAAATCGAGGAGCCCGCGCTCCAGCACGAAGCGCTTGCGCCGCTCCCGCTCGTCCAGCTTGGCGTTGTAGATCTCCACGACCTTGAGCTTGAGCTCGGTCTCGGTGGGGTGCTCGCCCTCCCGGAACTCCATGTCGGCCAGCATCAGCTCTGCGTCGTTGTCCCACTCCACTTCGAAGTCGCCGCGGAGCGGCAGGAACCCGCTAATGTCCGGGTCGACCACCTGGGCCGCGTGGTCGTCTGCGGCAGCTGCAGCACCCGACCCTTGCGCGCCTGCGCCCGCACCCGCGCCGCTCCCGCCGCCAGCGCTGCTGCTGGACCCGCCTGCACCGCCACGAGACTTGGACTTGGACCGCCCCCGCGAGCGCGATCGCGGCGCGGACTTGCCTCCGCGCGTGAGCAGCTCCTCGTCGGGCCCGTGCTTGGCGGCCCCCGGCGCGACGGCGGGCTCGCTTGCGACCGAGTCCGTCGGCAAGGGCGCCGAGGCGCCAGCCGCCGCGCTCAGCAGCCGCTGCTCCTGCTGCTCCTGCTGCTCCTGCTGCAGGACCTGCTTGACCACCTCGTCCGGTGCGAGCGCTGTCTGCTCGGCTGCAGCCGCGCGCTCGGCGAGCCGGGCGCTCTCGGGCAGAGGCGCCTCGGTCGAGGTCAGGTACACCTCTTCGTAGTGCTGCTTGCACTCCAGCAGGGGCTTCCCCACGTGGGAACCAATGTCCCTGCGACGGAGGATGCAACCGCGCGGCGCCGGCGGGAGGCGAGTGGGGTTCCAGCGGCCGGGCAGCAGCGACTTGCCATCACACGCCGCCTGCCTCCCGCCAGCGGAACGGAAACGCGCAAGACTCACCGCCAGTTTCCGAACCCGTACTTCTCGATGGCGTCGAGCAGGTGCAGCTCGTCTAGGGCGGACCAGCCGGGGCAGCCGGTGAACACTTGGAACCCAAGCGCTGCGGCCGCCGCCTGAGCTGGAGCGAGGCTCATGGCAGCCGGGGTCCCGGGGCACCCAGGTGCGCGCAGCGCTGCGAAGAACCAGTCCGCGGCCCGGGGCGGGGCGAGGGCAGCAGGGCCGGGAAGCGATGGCCCGAATGTGCCAGACAGACTCCTTGTTTACGCCCCGCCCGCCTGACGTCGTCGCTCATTTCCTGCAGTTTGATTTTTGGGACTTGCAGCGGAATTCAAGCGCGCTCTGCAAACAGACCAACTGCCGCCTCCCGCCCGCGCACACCCGCCGGCTACGTGAGTGCGCCCAGCCGCGCGCGCGCCTCTCCGCGGCGCGGAAAGGCTCGCGTGGCGCTCACCGGGGCCAGGCGCTCGCCCGGGGAGCGAAGCGCGCCGCCCGCGGCGAGCGTGCGTGTGCGGTCGTTTGAGTTGCCATCACTCAAACCGCCGCCGGCCTGCGCGCCTCGGGCCGCTGCCCGCCCGCCCCGGGCGCCGAGCCTCCGCGCTTGCGTGCGTGGCTTGCCATTCGCGCGTTGCGCTGCCCTGGCGTCGGCCTCGCCACTCTCGCTCTTCCCCCTCTCGCCCTGGCCCCCGCCGCGCGCGCATCCACTGACCTGCAGCATGGCCAAGACTCCCAGGTGAGCCCGAAAACCCGCCGCTGCCGCCGCCCCCGCGCGCCGAGGCTGCCCGTGCGCGCGTTCTGGGGCGGCTTTGGGACGCACGAATCGGGCTGCGCGGGGCATGCGGGCCAGCTGCGGGGTGGGCGCGAGAAACGGGGCGCCGGGAGGCCAACTGCCACGCAAATCCGCGGGCTCGCCACCGCCGTGAACGCCATCCGCCCTTGCCTCCCCGCGAGGCCCCAGCCCCCCTCGCCCGCGCTTTGCGACACCGACGCGCCCGCTTTGGCCTTGGTCCCGCCCACTCGCAGCAAGAAGAGCGGCAAGACCACGAAGAAGAGCGGTGACATCAAGCGCCGCCGCCGCCGTATCGAGACGTACAGCTCGTACATCTACCGCGTGCTCAAGCAGGTCCACCCCGAGATCGGTATCTCCAAGAAGGCCATGAGCATCATGAACTCCTTCGTGAACGACATCTTCGAGCGCCTGGCGCAGGAGGCCGTGCGCCTGGCCCGCTACACCAAGAAGACTACGCTCACCAGCCGCGAGGTCCAGACCTCGGTGCGCTTGATGCTCCCGGGCGAGCTCGCCAAGCACGCCGTGTCCGAGGGCACCAAGTCGGTGACCAAGTACACCAGCCTCAACGGTTAAGCGCGCGCACCGTTGCCCTGCCCCACCCCCCCTCTGCCAAGGGTGCCAGTTGCGTGATCCGTCGTCGGGCCTTTGAACTGCTTGGAACCCGGCCAACCGTGCAAGCTCACTCGCACACCCCACTCCGGCAAGGCTGGCAACGCAAGCGCACCCCCCTCCCCCCTCCCCGGTGGTTCGGGCACAGGTCGCTACAGGCTGTGCGGCTTCTCGAGCCGCTCGGAGGCCGTGCAGGCCATGAACAGCGCCGCGCCGCCCGCCACCGCAGTCGCCGCCACGACCAGAACGAGCGTCACCTCGAACCACCCCCCGCGCTTCGACACGACCACCTTTGCGGCCTCCTCTGCCGCGGCAGTCCGGTCCGCGAGCGCCTGCAGCCGCTCGTCCAGCTCCTTCTCAGCGCGCCCCAGCCGCGACAGCGTCTCCTCCAGCCGCGACAGCCCCGACGCCAGCCGCTGGTTCAGCGCCTCCCCCACCGCCTCCACGCGAGTGCCCATGCGCTCCACCTCGGCCTGCAGGGCCGATACGGTCGGAGACCGGAGCACGGCTGCCGCAACCTCCGCCTCGCCGTCGGCGCCGCAGAACGGGCCGGAGGCGGCCGGGTCGGATGCCCCGCCGGCGGCGGCCGGGTCGGATGCCCCGCCGGCGGCGGCCGGGTTGGCGGCGGCGCTGCCTTGGCCGTCACCCGCCGCGGCAGCCGCCGGCGCCTCCACCTCCCGCGGAGCCGCCGTCTCGGGCGCAAACACCCTGACCCGGTCGATCTCGTGGGCGTCGGTGAGGTCGCCGGTGGACGCGGAGGCCCCCAGGAAGAGGCCCGACGGCAACCGCAGGCCCCTCAGCACAAAGCAGTGCCGCCAGGCCCCCGCGGGGCTGCTGTCGCTCTGGCGCGGGCGCGCGGCGGGCAGCACGCTCACGGAGAGGATCCCCGAGTTCTGGGTCCGCGGCGCCCCGGGCGGGGGGCCCTCGTACTGCAGCCGCAGGGTGACCGTGCGCTCGCTCGAGGTGCCGTGCGGGTCCGTGGACCGAATGACCTCCGTGCACCCCTGCGACGCGTCCATGGCGTGCGCGTACTCGGGCGCGTTGTGGGCGTACTCCTCCTCCGGCTGGCCGGGCTGAGGTTCCGGGAGGAACACGCCGGCGATGTACGGGAACCGGCGGCTGTGCCGCCCCGGGGCGTTGTCGAACGTGTCCAGGAACAGCCCCAGGCCCGCAAAGCGCGCGGGCATGCCAAAGTTCGGCCCCAGAGACTGGCTCCGGCCAGACGCGACCGCGTCGCCATCGAGCGGTCGCGTCGCCAGCCAAATCGCCATTCCGTCTCCCGAAAGGCTCGAGCTCTTCCCGTGCAGCAGCACGTCGATCTCCATCGACCACTCGTCCTCCATGCGGGCGGGGGTGCCGGCCTTGGACCACACCCATCCGGCCTGGCTCTGGGCGTCCTTGGTCAGGCGAAGCCGGCCCTGGTGCAGCTCCGCGTCGCCGCCCAGCCGGAACCGAGAGAGAAGCTCCTTGTCGGATGATGCCTGCAGGTCAAGCGCAAGCTCGGGGACCTCGGTGTGGCCCGCCGCGGCCCCGCGCGCCACGGGCAAAGCCACGCAGCTCAGCAATGCCGCAACGCCTGCAATGACGCGCCCCGCCCGGGCCGAGGAGCCCGCGATCCGCTTCATCCCCAACGGCACCGAGATGCGCGCCAGCGGCGATGCACGGATTGGGTCGGGGGTGCGGCGAGCGGCCGGCGGTCCTCTGCTGTTCTCCGCGGTCGCCGCGACGGCCGCGCGCCTGGAGCCAGGGCAGAGGCGTCCGCCCGGAAGCGCGCCCGCACACGACGGGAGCGGCCGCAGTCGGCGCTTGGGCACGCAAGCCACCTTCGCGGGCCGCCTGCTGCGTCGCCTTGCCATGGCTGCTTCTCGCTGGAAGCGGAGCGAGCGCAGGGCTGCAGGGTCCAGCACAGTGACCGAGGCCGCGGCGGCTGACGCGGGGTTGCGCGCGGCGCCGCTGCCGGCCCCAGGGGGCGCTGCTGCCAGCCCCGCAGCAAGTCCAAGCGCCTCGCTGTCGCCCCTGCCTTGGCACACGCCGGGTGGCGCGTCGGGTCGCTGGGTACCCGCGCCCCTGGTCGCCTCCCGAGTGCCCGCAACGAAACTCTACTCCCTGCTCACGTGGCTGGGCAAGCTCGACCGCTTCGAGCTCGTCAAGTCCCTGCGCATGGCGTCTGCGCCCCCTGCCGTCGCTGGCGCGGAGGCTGGCAGCGCGCCGCGCAAGCTGACTCACGACGAGATCGACACTGCGGTCCGAGCGCTGGAGGACGCAGACAAGGCTGCGGAAGCATTTGACTTTGCGCGTGCGCGGGCGCAGCTTCGCCGGGTGCTGGGCATATGCCCCAACCTGCCGCTCGCCCTCTACCGGTGGGGTGCGCTGGAGCTGCTTCGGGAAGCCGCCAGGTCGCCCAAGGCCGCCTCTGGGCTGGCTGCACAGCGCGCGCCCGACGCCACGCGCGCGTTCCAAGCGGCCGTGAAGCTGGAGCCTGAAAACGAGGCCCTTCGTGCGGCCATTCAGCTGTGCATTCGCGTGGCGGCGGGAGCGCCGTGCCCCGACCGGCTGTTCGACCTGGCCGCGTTCCCCAAAAGCCCCGGGGACCTCAGCGTGCTGCTCGAGCTGGCGAGGCACCGACCGGGCATCGCACAGACCATTGCGCAGCACCGGCGCGACGACGCGGCCTCGGCGGCCGAGGCACGGAGGAGCGCGGGCGCCGAGGCCAAGGGCTGACGCAAGCGCGGGCTCTGCCAGCAGCTGCAAGCGCGACTGCGCAGCTCCCTGCGCCCCAGCCCGCGGCACGCTGGCCCCGCGCGGAACGAATGATGGCGCGCCGGGCAGGACGTGTCGCCGCCCCGGTGTCCAGTGGGCTCGCAGGCGCGGCAGCTGCCTCGGAGGGCCGCAGGGCTGTTGCGACTGGTGCTACGTCAGCGTCCGGCGGCACCGCGGTGGTGTGGTTCAAAGCCACAGACCTGCGCCTTCACGACCACGGCCCGCTGTCAAAGGCCCACGCGGCGCACAGCCACGTCGTTCACGTGATGTGCATCGACCCTCGCTGGTTCGGAGCGTCGCCCACGGGCTTTGCGAAAACCGGTTTTCACCGCGCGCGCTTCCTGTCCGAGTCCGTGGCTGACCTTGCCCGCTCCCTGGCCGCGCGCGGGAGCTCGCTCGTCGTTCGGGCCTCTCGCCCCGAGGTTGCCCTCCCTGCCGTGGCGGCTGCCTGCGGCGCCAGCGCCGTGTACGCGCACTCCGAGGTGTGCAGCGAGGAGCTTGCGGCCGACCGCGCCGTGCGAGCAGCGCTGCACGGGCTCCCCTCGCCTGTGCGGCTGAGCCAGTGCTGGGGAAACACCCTCCACGACGTGGCAGACCTTCCGTTCGACGCCTCGTCGGACACGCCGCAGGTGTTTTCGCAGTTCCGACGCCTCGTCGAGGCCAAGTGCAAGCCGCGCCCGCCCCTGCCGCCGCCCCCTGCGCTGCGCCCCGCCCCGCCCGGCTTTGCGGCAGGCACCTCCCCGCACGGCCTTGCCATGCTGCCCCTCGACGGCGGCGGCCCCGGCAGCCAGCCGCCCCACTCGCACGCCGCCGTCCGGCCGCTGCCCGCCTCCGCCGTTGACGCCGTGCTCGCGGGTCGCGTGCCCATGGCGTGGGAGCTCGGGTGCGCCCTGCCCCCCGGCATGGACACCTCGGCCCTCCGCCCAGTTGCCCCGCCCGCGGGCGTCGGCCTGCCGCCCGGCGTGGCCCTCGCCTCAGGCCCAGGCGCCACCTCGGGCGGGGCTGTCCCGCCGGACGCGCCCGCTGCCCCTGCCGCCCCCGCCCCAGCCCTCTCGGCCCGCCAGGTGGAGTGCGGGGGCCTCAGAGACCCCCGGTGCGCGATCCAGCTCTTCGGCGGCGAGACTGCGGCCCTGGCCCGCTTGCGGCTCTACCTGTGGGACGAGGACAGACTTCGTGAGTACAAGCAGACGCGAAACGGGATGGCGGGACAGGGCTTCTCCTCCAAGCTCAGCCCGTGGCTCGCGGTGGGGGCGCTGTCGCCGCGGCAGGTGGCGGCGGAGGTGGCGCGGTACGAGCGGGAGCGAGTCGCGAACGAGAGCACCTACTGGCTGCTCTTCGAGCTGCTGTGGAGGGACTACTTCCGCTTCGCCTGCATCGGCTGGGGCAGCGACGTGTTCCGCCTCGCGGGCCCGAAGCGCGCGCTTGACCCCGGCAGGGGCTGGAGCAGGGACCCGGCGGTGTGGGGGCCGTGGACGCGCGCTCAGACCGGCTACCCGCTCGTCGACGCGTGCATGCGCGAGCTGACTCAGAGCGGGTTCATGTCCAACCGGGGCCGGCAAAACGTCGCCTCGTTCCTCGCCCGGGACCTGGAGGCGGACTGGCGGGTGGGGGCGGAGTGGTTCGAGTCGCTGCTGGCGGACCACGACCCCTGCTCGAACTACGGCAACTGGACGTATGTGGCCGGTGTGGGCGCCGACCCGCGCGAGGACCGTTACTTCTCCATCCCCAAGCAGGCGCGAAACTACGACGGGCACGGCACTTTCATGCGGCTGTGGCTTCCGGAGGTCGCAGGATTCAGCCCCGAGCAGCTGGCCCGCCCCCAGTCGATGGACCCCGGGGCCCGCGCGGCGCGGCGCTACCCCGCGCCCTGCTGCGTCCTCCTCATGGACCGCACAGGCCGCAAGCGCGGAGGAGGGCGCGCCCCTGCAGCCGGCGGTGCGCGCGCGGGCAGGCGGGCCGGCCGCGGCCGCACCTTCCGAGGCGGCAGCGAAACCACGCAGGCTGCACCGGCGCCTGCGGGGCCGGCGGCGGCGGCGGCGGCGGCGGCGGCGGGCCTGCGCGTGCCTGATGCAGGGGCCGCCCAGCGAAGGCAGGCGGCCAGGCGAGGCGGAAAGCGGGGGCGAGTGCAGCACCTCGGCTGAGCCGTGCGCGCGCTGCCGCTGTGCGTGCGTGCCCGCTCGTTGTGTGGGCCAGATTGCAAGTGCAGCCGCGCCGCTGCCAGTCGTTGCACGGCGGCAAGCGTGGTCACTCTCCCAGCTGTGAGCAAGGGCGCGCGTCCTCGTCCGAACGCCGCTTCCGCCGTCGGTCTGGGCGAGCGCGTATGCAGCAGAGCCGGTCCGCGGGCGCCAAACTGCTGCGCAGTTGAACACACGACCGGAGCGGCCGGCCGCAATGCACCCGCTCGTTCGGGACCTATACAAGCGGTTTCTGGTCGCTGGGAGGGACTACCCGCAGGGGCTGGATGTGGTGCGGCGCCGGGCCAAGCTGGCTTTCCAGGAGAACGCCCACCTGACTGACGAGGTTGCCATCAAGCGCGCCGTGGCCAAGGGCCGGTACTGGGTTCGGGAGATCCACGCGACCCACGCGCTACACAAGTACCGGTCGATCAAGAAGCGGTACTACTGAGACTCCGTGCCTGGTGAGGGCTGGGGCAGGGCAAGGGATGACGCACGCGCTCTTGGCAGGCGCGTTCCATCCGCGCAGCAGCCATTTGGAACGGCCAACGTTGCAAGTCTGAGGCACTGTGCCCGTTGTGGGGCCTGCACCGTCGACCAGGTGCTCCACTTTCAGCTGCTCGGCCCTCATTGGGAGGGCCTTGGCATGGCGTTGGGCTCTGGACTGCAGACGTTGGGAATCGCCGCTGCGCCCCGCCCCGCACAGACAATCGCTTTGGCCTTGCTGCTCGGATGCCTGCGTGTGTTTGCCGAGATGCGTCGTTTGCGTCCGGTGAAATCTTGCATCGGAACCGCGTGTGCTCGCGGAAGCGGGGCTGTGGGGCGAGGAGGAGGGGGGCAGAGGGCTTGCAGTTGCATCCATCGCGCTCAATCGCCGCCTCCGCCTGGGCTAGGGACGATTGAATCGGCCTGGCAACGACACCAAACGGCGTCCAAAGGTTCACGCACCGCGCCCTCGCGCGTGGCGCTCAGTCGTCCGCATACGCGCGTGAGAGGCAGCCCGTCCCGGCGGACTCCGCTTCTTCCAGTGGTCGCCGGTACGACTGAACGCCGTGAGCCAGAAGTGCCGCTATCAGCGTCCCACCAAAAATGTTGGACCATGCCGAAACGCTGCGTGGCGTGCGCAGGCGGCGCTCAAAGCCGATGTGCCTGAAGCCCAGACACTTTGGCGGCAGGCTGGGGACCAGGTCGTCGTCCAGGACGAAGCGCTGGATGCGGATGTTGCCCATTCTTGAGTAGCATGCCACTGCCGTCTCATTTAGCACTCGCGGGCTGGCAATCGTGGAGAGCTTGATGGTGGGCAGCGGGTCTCTGGCTCTCATGAGCGGCAGGTCCTTCGCGAGCTGCACCACGAACGGCGCTGCCAGCGTCGCCAAAGCAGCTCCCATCGAGTGGCCGAGAATCCAGACCTCGCCTGGACCCCGCAACCACTTGAGATCGCCGTTGGCGTCCTCCAACCCCTTCGCAAGAGAGCCATGCATCCCTCGCAGCATTGCGAGCCATGCACCATGCGCGCCGCCCTCCAGCCCGTCCTTGCTGGGTTCGAGCTTGGCCCCGTCAGTGGCATCGTCCCCGCCAACGTGGATGTGCTTGGTCGCGAACAGGGAAAGCGTCTCCGTGCCAGTGAAGACGACCACTGCCGCGACAGCCCGCCATTTGCAGTCGGGCGGGGCGCGGTGCCACATTACGTCTGTGCCCTGCAAAGGCGCGGCCAGAGCAGTCGTCGTCTTCACGTGCTCAGCCCACCCAACCTGCAGCAGGCAGTGCGTCAAAATCGAATTGTCGTCCGAGGGAACGAAGCTTTCTGGGTCGTCGTCGTCGTCTGGCACTGCGTCTGCGTCCTCGTCTGGAACTGGAACCAGCTCGTGCGCGACACACACGAATGCTCGCGTTGCGAATGTGTTGTCCACAACTTCGTGCACCTTGATGTGGCCGGGCTCAAGGTTCGAGAGCTTCGGCTCTTCACGCCGAAGCAAACTCGCAACGTGCCAACGGAGCATCCCAACGGGCACGGCCGTGTCCCTTGCCCCCTCCGTCACAGCGTACGCGAGGTTGCACAGCAGCGTCACTCCGGTGTGAAACCCAAGGCAAGAATCACGGCGCCACTGCAAGTAGTTGCGCATTCGCTGGAGGTCGTCTCCCGAGTCGGTATCGGCTGCCCCTGGGTGCCCGGCTTGAGATGTTGCGCCACGCGTCCGCCGCCTTGGGCCTTCGCCACCCCGAAGCTCGCGGATGACTGCTGCTCCCATGTCCGTGTCGAGGATGGCCTCCGCAACCTCGATTCCGCGGAGCGCAGTCGCGATGTCCAGCGCGGTGCAGCCCCACTCGACGGTGACCAGGGCAGAAGCGAGAGCTCGCTTGGCACGGGACCGATTACCCTTCACAAGTTCGCCCCTGCGAATGCAGTTGACCTTGTTGTTGGCTTGCTTTTGCAGGAATCGCACTGACGGGAGATGCTCCCCGATTTCGCTCCAAGCCGGATGGGCCTTGCCTTCCTGCGCAGCGGCGGAGCCCCGCTGGTGGGCCCAGACAGACCGAAGATGCTTCCAAGCATCCTTCGCATCATAGCTTGCGGGGGAGGCAGGCGCCGGGGACGGGCGCCGAAGCATGGCGACGCAGCACCAAGAGGCCGCCCAGGCGAGCGCCGCGAGCAGCAGGCCTGCAATGCACATCGACTCCGCCCACGTCACGACGAGGTAAACAACGCACGCACACCCAAGGACAACGAGCATGATGCAGACCATCACCAGGTTGCGCCGCAGCGCGCGGCAGCCAGCAGCCGCAAGGTCAACTGCCAGCAGGACGGAGCCGATGGCCACCAAGCCCAGCATAGCCGCAGGCAAGAATTCGAGGGCTACGAAGGAGCTCGTCCGCACGAAATCGTGCATCAATGCCCACATGCCGGGCGTTCAGCACTCTGCTGCACCAAGCGCGATGTGTCTCGCACAGTTCGCTTCGCTCAGCATTTCAAGTCCATATTTCACAAGTCAACGTCTGTCGCCCAAGCGCTGCTCAACTTGCCATTCTGCTCTGCGAGTGTCTGCCGCCTTCCCCCCTCCCTCCGCCAGCTCGACTGTTGTCTGTAGCGGAGGAGCACGCGCATTGTTTGCCTCGCGCTCCGCTGCAACCCCGCCCACAGCGCGCAAGCGCAAGCGACGCGCGTTGCACACTGTTTGGATTTGAGGGCGGCACCGAGTTCGCTCGGCCCCAATGCGGCGCACGGGGATTGAGTGGGCGACGCCTCCCTTGGCGTTCGAAGGCAGCGAGGCCGGCATAGGGGTGGGCTGCGCCGACATCAGCAACGGCTGCGGCCAGCGGCACTGCGCCCCACGCCTGCGCCGAGCCCCTCTGCCCTCGCTGAGAGTGAGGCGCAATGCCTTCCGTGTGCGCGTAGGGGGCGGGCCGGGGGGAGGGGGCGCAAAGGCTTCGCTGTGGAAACGACCTTGGTCGCGAGACCCTGTGGAATGCAGGCAATTGGCGGGGCAGCCAGGGGCGAGCGCTGGCGCGTCCGGCTGACAATGCACGCAGCAGCAGCGGTGCCAACAGGGCAGACGGGCACCATGAGCAGCGACGGAAACGGGCGGCTCAGGCCGCGGACTTGGCCTTGCGGAAGAGCGCGTAGACGCGGGCGTCGAGCTCGATTGCCGCCAGATGCTGGCGCTCGCCCTCGAGCTTCATCAGCAAGCCGCCAAACGACACCATCAGGGCTCTGCGCGGTGGAAGTGGTGCAGGGGGGCAGCCGACAGCCACGACGGGTCGAGGGCCAGGCGAGGGCGGGCAGCAGCTATCTTGACGCGGCCTCACGCGAGGACACTCACACCTTTGAGCCCTTGATGTCGTACTGGAACACGCGACCGCACATTCCATAGTCGTACTGGTCCAGCAGGGTCTCGCGGCCGCTCTGGTCGAAGGCATCGTCGTCCTTGCGGCCGTCGAGGCGCAGCGTCGAGGCGATGCGCAGGCTGAAGCGCTCGTCCTTGCCAAGGTTATACACCTCGGACGCAATGTCCACGATCATGTCGACATCAAGCGTGGTGCCTTTGCACACAAGGCGGTTCACTGCGGCCACGGGCGGGAAAGGGGCGCTAGGCGGGAAACTTATGGGTGGCCCGGGACGTTCAGGAAGCGTCGGGTCTTCCGACCGCTGCGCAAGGCCACGCCCTCCCCGCCCCCTCAGCCCCAGGCACCAGAATCGCAGCCTCACCCTTCTCAAACTTCTTGCCCTCCGGGTTCACGCGCAGCACGTCAAACATGTCGTCGAAGAGCGGCCCGGTCTTCGACTCATCTCCGGCTGAGGAGGACCCGGACGTGGCAGCAGCGGCGACAGCGGCCATGGATGGAGGCAGGGAGGGAGCGGAAGAACGCGGGACGAACGAAGGCGAGTCGCCGAGGTCAGGCCGCCGAGTCGCGCGCCTGGGAGTGCCGCGTTGGGGGGGGGCGGAAGCCGCTCATCCCGACTGCAGCAGCAAGCGACGAGCGGAGCTCTGCCAGCGGCCATTGGCGGCGGGCGAACGAGCGCGCGCGACGCCTGCCCCGACCAAAGTCGGGCACACGCACCCCAGCAGGCCGGTGCTGCGTCCGGCGTCCGGCCCGCTGGGCTGCGACTGCTGCTGCCGAGGGCCGGCGGCAGGGCGCCTGCGTGCTCGCGCCGCCGCAGTTGCCAATGGACCATGAGCACGCCATGGCGTCAACCACAGCGCTTCGCTGTCGCAACTGTGGCCTGCGGCGCTTCACGACAAGCGCCGCAGGAGACCTGGTGTGCGGCGGCTGCGGAACTGCGCACGAGGTCCAGTTTCGAGAAGTGCAAGAGAATGAGGAGGCCGCCGCTCTTCTCGGCCTGGGGCGCAGGGTTCGCAGCGCCAAGGACCGGTCCGCCAAGCTCAAGGAGATGGCCGACGCGCGTGCCGCCGCCGCAGCCGACGCCGTTCGCGTGGGCCCGGAGCTGCTCCGCGTGTGTTTGACCGAGCTGATGCGCGCGAGCGTGCAGGCGCTGGTCGCCGCCCCGGAGGCTGTGCTGGGGGGCGGAGCGGTGCTCGACGCGCGCTCCTTCGAGTCTGCGTGCGAGGCGGCGTGGTCCTTCGCCGCCTCCCGGTGGCGGCCTGCAAGCAGCTTCGCCTGCGCGGCCGGGCGGGACGTCTTGCCGGTGTCGCACGCGCGGCATCGCGCGCGGGCCAAACGGCAGCGCGATGGCTCAGCCGGCAACCCCAGCGGTGCGCCCTTTGCCCAGGACGACGGTGCCGCATCCGACGCTTCCAACGGCTCATCGGGAAAGAGTTCTGCCGGCCCTTGGGCAAGGTCCTCCCAGCGAGACCTCGGCAGCAGCGACGACAGCGACGGCGACGCTCGCGCCCGGCCGGGGATGGCCGCGCCTGCGCTGGCCATGGCGCCTCGCGTCGTGCTGGCCGCGCTCGCCCTCGGCCTGCGGGCGGCCGGCGCCCCTGCGGCTGAAGCCGCCGTCTGCAGGGCCGCCTGGCGGGGTCACCTGCCGTGGGGGGCCTCCGCGTGGCTCTGCCTTCCCGTTCGACTTCGCAGCGTGGCCCCCATGTGCGCTCGCGCCGTCAGCGGCGCCGCACTGCCCCGTCCCCGCACGCTCGCCCGCCTGGTGCGGCGGCTGGCTGCCGTGGGAGGCAGGCCCACACCGCCGCTGGCGCTTGCGGCGGCGGCGTCGGCAGCCGCCTCGAGCGTGGTCCACGCGGCCGCTGCGGCCTGCCCTGCCGGACCGGGTGCCCCAACGGGTCGCGGCCATGCCAGGCGCAGCGTCGCGGCCAGGGCGGCGGCAGCGGCGAAGACGGCCGTGCGACTGGCGCAAGCAACGGCGCGGGCTTCTGCTGCGACGGCCGTGGCGGAGTCGCCTCGCCTCCCGACCGGCCCAGCCTCTCGCAGCCAACATCGCAGCAGCAGCAGCAGCAGCAGCAGCAGCAGCACCGGCGCCGCCCCGCCGCTGCAAGCAGAGCCGTCCAAAGGGCCGATGTGCACCGGCGAAGGGGGGCTGCCCCGTGGGGGGGTCGCGCAGGCAAGCTGGCTGGACAGCGACGTCGCCGCTGCCGCGTGCGGCCTTGTGGCTCTGCTTGCGGACGTGGCAGGCCGTGAGCAGCGCGGCGCCGATCCGACTCCTGCCGGCTCGGCCTCCGCACCGGCCGCTGCCGCCGACGTCGCGACCGGGGCGCCGGGGGCGGCGCAGGCGCCGGGTCTCGACCAGGATCGGGACCGGATGCTGGGCAGCGCTGCGTCGCGCTTGGGTGGAGGTGAGCCCGGGCTGTCGCCGATGGCAGAGCTCGTGTCGACGATCCTTCCCAAGGGCCACTGGGCCCGGCTTCCCGCCGGTCACCGCGCCGTGCTGCGGGCGGCTGCCGGGCTGGAGGCCACTGCCGCGGCCCGCACTGAGCGGCGCGCCTCGCTGCTCTTCGCGCCTGCGCTAGACGACTTTGGCGAGGGCGGAAGGGGCGGCGAGGGGGGCGCTCCGGGCGGCGGCGGGGCGGTCGGCAGGTCCGAGTCCTGGTCGCCGGCGGGCCAGGGGCCGGGTCCAGGCGCCGCGCAGCCCGTCCCGTGGGCGCTGGAGAGCTGGGCGCTGCAGCCGGTCGGGGCAAAGTCCGCAACGCGGCGGCTGGTGCCCGAGGGGAGCCTGCTCGACGTGCGGTCGGCGCAGGACGCGCTGCTTCGATGGGCGGTGACCCCGGCGAGGGGCGCAGAGGGGTTCGCGACGCAGTGTGGGACTGTGCCGCCGGAGGACGAACGAGCCGGCGCGGATGCAGCGCGCGCGTGCTTGGCGCTGCTGGGCGGCATGGATGGCGCTCAGCGGTTCAGCGCGGCGACGTGCCGGCGGTGCCAGGCGCTGCTGCGTGCTTCGGTGGGCCTCAAGGCGGGGCTGGAGGCAGCGTGCGAGGCGGCGTGGGCCTCGGAGAGGCGCGTGCTTGCGTCAGCGTCTGCCGTTCTGACCCGGGCCGCGTCGCTTGCACGGCCCCACGCCACAAGGCGGAACGGCGTGCCGGCCGATTCGGCTGAGGCGGTGGCGAGCATGTGTGTGTGGCACCGAGGCTCGGCGCACTAAACGGTTGCTCGATTGGCGTCCAGGCCAACACACGAATGGCACGGCGCTCGCGACACAGCAGCGAGCGCGAAACAGGCAAGTGGGGGGGTCGCCGCGGGGGCGGGAGGAGGGGGTCAAACGGCCGGGGCGCGGCGGAGCAAGGGGCCTTGCGGGGAGACACCCGGGCCGTGCATCGGCGCACGACAGGCTCGCGCGCATAGCCGCCATGGCACCGGGGCTGGCGGAACGGCGCAAGTGCGCGCGCGCGCGCGCGCGCGCGGTGGGGAGGGGGGCGGCGCGCTCACTCGGCGGCCTGCAAGGCGCTGGCGAGGAAGAGCTTTCCGAAGTTGCGGGCGGCGAGGTGACCCATCTCCTTGCAGTAGACGCCGGCCTGGGCAGCGGAGAGCAATGCATCGAGCTTCTCCACGCGAGCGATGGTGGGGAGGGGGGCAAAGCACTCGAGGGAGGGGTCGACCATGGGGAGGGGTGCTTGGCGCTTCTCCTGGCGCTTCACGTTCTCCACGCGGCGCTTGGCCTCGAACTCGGAGCGCTGGCGCGCGAGGATGGCCTCCTTGCGCTCCCACACCTGCGCCGACACGGTGAGCTCGGCCATCTCCTCCACCTGCTCCGAGAGGAGGCGCAGGTGCTTGTCGAGGTACGCCTGCGCGTTGAGCTCGAGGCGGTCCAGGTCGCAGTCCACGCCGCCGGCCAAGGGCCGGGCGGCGTCGGCGTCGGCGGCCCGGTCAGCGGCGTCGTCCGCAGCTGCCGACGCGCCGGCTCCGGCGGCGGAAGCGGCGCGGGGCGCCGAGATGTCGGCGAGCAGGGCGCCCATGACGGGGTTCTGGTGCAGGCGCACCGGGACCTCCACAAACACGCCCGAGGCGAGGAGCGGGGCACCGGCAGCATCGCTGCCCGCTGCCGCCGCCGTGGAGAAGCGCTTCATGAAGGCGTCGCTGAGCTTCAGGGCCTTGAGCGCGAGGGAGCCGGTGCCCGCCGCGGTGGGGTCGTAGATGACCACCACGCTGCCGGGAATCTCGCGCTGGAAGTCGTACTGCGTGGCAACGAGGTCCTTGGTGCACACGGTGGCGAAGGGGGTGCTCTGGTACCAGCCGGCCATGTTGCCGTCGATGCCC
The DNA here is from genome assembly GCA_008330645.1 of Cafeteria roenbergensis. Classification (NCBI taxonomy): domain Eukaryota; class Bigyra; order Bicosoecida; family Cafeteriaceae; genus Cafeteria; species Cafeteria roenbergensis. The sequence continues at coordinate 56,943 of VLTN01000053.1, forward strand.
ACGGCCTTGAGGCAGGTCATCATCGTGTTCTGGAAGGAGGAGCTGTCGCCGTCGTCGTCGCGCTTGAACGCGAAGCAGTTGGCAACCTCAAGCACGCCGCCCACGTTGAGGCCAAGCAGGCAGCCCGTTGCCATGCTGGGCATCGCCTCGCGGCAGTGCTTGATGACCTTGAGGAGAGCCTGCGAGCCACCAGACTCCAACCAAGACGCGACAGCTGGAAAGAGCGTGGCCGGGCAAAAGGCCCCGGCTAGAACCAATCGGCCAAGGGTGGCTCCGGCTGTTCGCGGGCCCGGCGCGCGCTGCGGAGTGGCCAGCCGCCAGCGCAAGAGGCGCGCCGATCCCGGAGCAGGCGAATCGCACCGCAGCCCCGCCACAACTGCCCCTCCGCGCTCCAGCGCACCCCTCCGCGACCGCACACGGCCGTGTGCATCATGTCGGGGGGGCGGCCCTGGCAGGGGGCACCGGCAGCGGGCGGGCCGCTTGAAACGAAGGCCGCCCTGCGTGGCGGTGCGCCCTCCCCCTCTCGCCCGAGCCCTGCGCGCTCACCAAGCTCTCGAGCTGCACGGAATCGACGGCCGGTTCGAGGATGCTCAAGTCCGCAGACGCCATGGCGTGCCCGGAGGAAGACGACCACATGCTCGCCCGACAGGGGTCAAAGTGCAGCCCGGCTCTGCGGCGTTTTCAGCACTCGACGCCCGTCGCCTTGTCTGGTCCGGCGAGAAGGGCAGAGTTGGGCGGATTGACCTAACCTCAAGCGCCGGCTGCTCGGCGAGTTCGCAAGGAGCCCACCCGCCCGCAGCGCTTCGGGAGCGCGCGAACCGGGGCTGCCGCTGCATGGCAGCGCAGCACAACTTCGCCTCGCCGGCGTACTGGCACATCCAGGCGCTGGTTGGCGATCTGCGCGCGGACAACGCCGCCGAGGCTCTCAGCGAGCTCGAGCACGTGAGCTCCTGGCCCGGACGACGCCTCGGCTGCCCCGCCCGCCGCCTGAGGGCTCGAGCCACTGCGCCGGCCTAGGTGAACCTGGCGAGGGGCAGGCGCGGCGGGCCTCGCCTGAGCCGCAAGCGCCGTCGGGGTCGGCCGTTCATTGGGCAAATTGGGATTTGTGGTTTTCTGCCGTGGCCTTGCCAGCCCGAGACTTGGCCCGCGAGGCAGGCCGCGCCAGGCGTCGCCGGCCCCGTGGGCGAGCACCCCGCTGGCGCCAGCTGCAGGGTGGCGCTTCCTTGGCGGCATGGACGCCCTTGCCGCCTCCCCTGGCCCCAATGGCGGCCGCCGCCGGGGCGCTCGGCCTCGACTGCCTAACTCTGGCTGCAACTCTGGCTTCAATTGCGGGTTCCACTTTGCGCGCTCGCCGCTGCCGCCGCCGCGCCCCGCCCCAACGCCCGTCAGCGCGCTGCTCCGCGAGCCCCCCCCCCCCCCCATCTGCTGCTGGAGACGCAGGTTTTCTCGCTCTACGGGGAGGATGCTCGGGCGTTCGCGCTTTCCCAGCTCGTGCCGCTGCTGGACGCCTCACGTCCGAAATCGCTGCCGAAGCTCAGCCCGAAGGTGAGGGCTGGCCCGCGCCCACGCAACTGCAGCACCCGGCGCCGCGGGAGGCACGATTCGCAGTCCTCGTGCGCGCGCGCGTAGCACCGCGTGGCGCTTGCTCGCAGCGCCCCCCCCCACCCCCCCTGGGCACCTGTACCGCGCCGGCCGCTCCAGATTGCTCCGCGTCGTGTGCTGCCTCCGGCTCCCGCGCGCAGGCGAGCCTTGCAAGGCAGCTGATCATCGGGCTGGCAACCAAGCCGAACTTCGTCTCGCTCCTGGCCCGGGCGCTCCAGACCTGCATCGTGGAGAGCCGCACGTGTCGCGCGCTTGGCGTTCCCGTTCCGGACAAGGCCGCCGCGGGCAGCCTCAGCGACGGCATGCTCGACGCCCTCTGCGAGGCGCTCCTGCTCCCCCAGCCCGTCCAAGTCGCGGTCGGCCTGGGCCTGGCCTTTGTGTCAAGCACGGCCGTGGCCACGGCCGCCTTCCGGTTCGTGCGCGCCCGGGTCCGGCTGTACAGCGCCGCCAGCCCCGCGGCGGACCGCCTGCCGTTCGCAGTCTTCCACCCCCTCCTCTTCCTGCTGCGCACCCACCCGGCCTCCCTCGCCGAGCCCAAGGACACCAATGACCTCATCGCTCGGCTGCACAGCGCCCACCCCAACGCCATTGCCGCCGTCCCGGCTCTGCCGGTGATCCAGGGCCCTGTCGCCCTCGTGGACACGCTCACCCTCCCCGCCCAGGGCGAGGCTGCGCGCGCCGCGTCGTCGGACACCGAGGTCGCCACCATGCTCCTGCACTGGGGCCGCAGCGAGGACGCAGCCGCCGCCAGGGCCGCCGCCGAGGGCGCCGCCGCCATCGGCCCCACCGGCGCCCGCCGCAACGCCGCTGCCCGCGCCGCCTCTTCCAGCTCCACGGTGATCCAGTCTGCTGCGACCTCGGACGACGCGGCCGAGCGAGCGGCTGCAGCGGTGGCCGAGCTCTCCAGGTTCGGCCCCCGCGACGCTGGCGCCCTCGCGCCGCTCGCTGGCCTCGTCGACGACGTCGTGGGCGTGGTGCTGGACCTGGGGCCGGGGTGCTCGCGCTCCCCCGCCGCCTTCCGCGCAGCTCTCGCGGTGGCCGGCCGCGGGCCCTCCTCCGGGTCCCACGGCAAGGGCCTCCGCGAGCTCTCGCCAGACGAGGCCGCAGCCCTTCTGGTGGGCATGGCCAACGCCGACGCGGCCCTCTCCGCGGCGGCGACTGGCCCGCCCCTCTCCGGCTCAGCGGTGTCCAGCTTCCTCACCGCCACCGTGCGCTCCCCAGAGGGGCGAGAGGGCGCGCGGGTGGCGAGCTCCGCATCCAGCTGGGGCTTCTCCACGGTGTGCGCCGTGCTCAGCGCGGACCACCCGCGCCTCGACTGGCGCGCTGTGGCAAGGGCCATCGACATGCCCGCGGTCGCCGCCAGCGCCGGGCCGACGCCGGAGGAGGGCGGCGCCGCCTCCGCTGCCGGGCCCATCGCCACGCAAGAGGCCTTCGCTGCCGTGGCCTCCGCCATCGCGGTGTGCTCTCGAAAGCCCTTCCCTGCCGAGGTGCTGCTGGAGCGGTGGCACAACGCCCACGCCCAGCTTGCGGCCCTGCGCTTCGCTGTGGAGGCCCCCGCCGACGTGGTGTCGTTCGCGCAGGTTCCCGCGCTGATGGAGCCGCTGGCGAACAGCGAAGCCGGCAGCGGCACCGCCAACCAGGCCTGGTGCGCTGTCGGCCTCTACCGCAGCCTGGTGCGTCTCGCGCACGCCGGCGGCTTGCAGCCCGCGTGCCTCGAGGTGGTCAAGCAGGGGCAGAAGCGCGCCCCCGAGCTGCTCCTTCTCGGCCTCGCACACGCCCGTGCCGAGGCCGGCGAGGCCCAGTCCGGGGAGGACATCCACGTGCTCCGCGGCCGCATGTACGAGGCGCTGCTCAGCTCCAGCCTCGGCCCTGCCATCTCTGCGGCGCCCACCAGCAAGGAGCTCGGAGCCGCGGAGCGCCGGCTCCTCCGCCAGTCGGCTGCCGCCGCCCCGGCAGACCTCAGCCCCTCCGCGCTGCAGGTGGAGCTGCTCAAGCGCCTCATCCGCATCTCCCCCGCCCTCGCCGTCAACTCCGTCGTGCATCTGGCCGTCGTCCTCAGCCAGGCCAGTGACAGGCGCCAGGCCGCCGCCATCGCTGAGGCGAGCAAGTCGGACCGGGCGGCCGCCGCAGTCGCGGAGGTGAGCGTGGGCTCTGCCGACGACCCCATGCGGGCGCTCGGCTGCTTTGTCACGCGCGGCGTGGCCTTCCTTCGCATGGCGGGCATGCGCCCGCGCGAAGTGGTGGGAAACCTCCACACCGTGTCGGCCCTCGCCATCGCGGCGGCAAGCGTCCTTGTCGTGTGGGGCCCTGGCGCCGGCACGCCCGCCGCAGAGGCCGCAGAGGCCTCGGCAGCAGTGGACGAGGCGCTCACTGCCGTGCTCGCCCAGGACGCCGACGCGTCGGACCGCGCTGCCCGTGCCATCGCCACCACCCTCAGCCGCTTTGCCGGCGCGTCCACCTCCACGCGCTCGGACGCTTCCCTGCCCACCCTCTTCTCTGCCGACTGCATCATGCCCCTGTTTCGCCCCCTCCGCGAGGCAGCGGCCCGCCTGTCACCGGACCTGCGCTCCAGCATCCGCTCCGTGTTCGACAGCTGCCTGGCGGCCGACCCCGGCGTCGCCCGCGCAGCCGAGGACGAGGACCTGGACGAGGCCGACAAGTTCCTCAGCCGCGTCTTCTCGCGCGACACCACCGTGGCAGCAGCGGTATCGGAGCTCCGCGCACTGGTGGCCTCGGATGGCGGCCCGGGCGGGGCACGCCACGCCCCCGCCATGCACGGCTCCTCCCCGCAGCGCCTCGTCAAGCGCATCGTCTCCAGCCTCTTCGACGAGCAGGCCAACTTCCACGGCTACCCCCTCCCCGAGCTTCTCACCGTGGCAGAGCTCATGGCGGGCATGATCTCGGCGGGCCTCGTCGCCGGCCCGACCGCGCGCACGGCCCTCACCACGGCGCACTCCGCCCTGGCACGGCCCATCGAAAAGCCCGAGGAGGTCAGCATGGCCAAGTTTGCCGTCTGGTTCACCGCCGCGGCGCTCCCTGTGCTCGCCGAGCTCCCCGAGGCGGCGCTCTCCATCGCCAGCCTCCCGCTGCTGCGCAGCCACGTGCCCCCGCTGCCGGAGCTCGCGGCCGCCCTCCACGCGGCAGCCAGCCCCGGCATGGAGGCCATCCTTGCGAGTCGCCAGCCCGGCGCCTCGGCGGACTTCCGCCCGCCCGACGGCAAGATCTTCCGCCAGCACGTCGCTCGCGGCCGGGACTCGGTGTCCTCCTGGACCGGAGACGCGCTGGCCAGGCTCGGGGCCGCAGTGGACAAGGCGGTGGCCGGCGGCCTGGCAGCGCCGGCGCCCCAGGGCCGCTTCGCACCCAAGGACGGGCAGCACCACGGCGCGGGGCCCTCCTCGGCCGGCTTTGCGCCCCCCTCGTCGAGCACCCCCTCCTCGGCTGTCATGGCGTCCGCCCCTGTGCCCGCCACGTCTTCCGCCTCGAGCTCCTCCGGCCTCCCGCAGCTGCCCTCCTCCATGGCGGCGACGTCGGCCATGTCGGGCCTCACGCAGCAGTCGGGGACGGGCCAGCCCGGCTCTGGTGCGGGAGTGGGAGCGGGCGCGGGCGCGGGCGCGGGTGGCCCCGCCCGCTTCGGTGCGCCCGGCCAGTCCCTTGCCCAGTCGCAGCAGCACCAGCCCGCAGCGCAACACCCCATGCAGGTGGCCCAGCAGGGGCGCAGCTTCGCCGACAAGGTGTCCACCATCGTGGCCCAGCTCACGAGCGGCAGCTTCGTCGACCTCCCAGACCACGGCGGGCCCCAGAGCGGTCTTGTGCCGCCGGACGCGCCGCAGCCCGCGCCTTCCGCGGCCCGCCGAGAGGCCAGCGCCAAACAGATGCGTGCCGTGCTCACCGCCCTTGCCAACGAGCAGCCCGTTCACCCGGACATTGACGAGCACATGGACGACACCGACGACGGGCCGTCCGCCGCCTCCGGAGCAGGCGCCGCGGCTGACGACGACAGCACTGCCGCGGGCGATGACGGTGCTGCCGCCTCCGCCGCCGCCTCGTCTCGCCCGTCGCTGCCGCAGCCTGCCAACAGCGTCACCAACAGCGTCAACTTCGCCCTCAACAACTTGGACAAGAGCAGCATCCACAAGGCGGTGCAGGCCATCTCGGACCTCGCGGCCGCCGGGCCGGCCGAGCGCGCCTGGCTCGCGGAGCACGTGAACGGCCGGGCTTGCAACGAGCCCCAGCACGCTGAGATTATCCGCACCGTGCTCACCATGGTCAAGCCGGCCAGCGTCATCGACGACGTCCGCGCCGTCACCGTGGAGCACGTGTGCGCCGCCATGGCCAAGCCCGGCCCGCGCACCAACTCCAAGGACCGCACCCGCATCAAGAACCTCGGCACCTTCCTTGGCCAGCTCACCCTCGCCATGGACCGCCCCCTGCTTGCCCGCGAGCTGGACCTGCGGTCGCTTATCCTGGAGGCGTACGAGACGGGCCGCCTCGTGTCGGTGGTGCAGTTCGTCGTGGAGCTCCTCAAGTCCAGCAAGAACTCCCGCGTGTTCACGCTTTCCAACCCGTGGATGCGCGCCATCTTCTGCCTGCTGCGCGAGATCTCCGAGGTGCCCTTCCTCAAGCTCATTGTGCTCTTCGCCATTGAGGTGCTCTTCAGGGACTTTGAGGCCGCCGTCACGGACTTCCCGTCCTCCGACCTCCTCCGCTTCAGGCGCAAGCCTGAAGTCAAGGGCAACCCTGACTTCCTCGAGACCGCGACGCCCGAGTCGGTCCCCGGCCTCACCGGCGGCCAGAGCGAGACCGCCGACGAGCTCGCCAAGTCGGCGCGCCTCGCGGTCATCCCCGGCCTCTCCAGGCTGGTGTCGGTCCCCCTGGGGCTGGGCATCCAGGAGGCCGTCGACATGCGCTCCCTCCGCAACGCGGCCATCACGGCCGTCAACGCCACCATCCTCGAGGTGGTGCGCAGCGTCACCGAGCGCGAGTCCTCCGTCGCAGTGGCCACCACCCAGTGCCTCGTGGACAAGGACTTTGCAGCGGACTCGTCGCAGAAGCGCATGTCAGCGGCCGCCTCGCTCATGGCGGCACACCTGGCCGGAGCGCTCGCCCAGGCCAAGTCGCTCGAGGTCATCCCGAGGGCCCTGGAGAAGCGCGTGCGCCTCGCGCTCGTCACCGCCAGGAACGTTCAGTCAGCCAAGCCCGGCTCGCTGGATCAGGCCACTCGCGCCATCGAGGAGGCGAACCGCGCCCTGTGCTGCGCCCTGGTCGAGCAGGCGGCCATGGCCAAGGCATCCACGGACGCCGTCGCGGCGCTGCACCCGCAGCTCGACGAGCGGGCAGCGGCCGCCGAGCACTCGATTCCGCTTCGCGAGCCCACGCTCCCCATCGGCTTGCCCTCGGAGCTCACCGTCAGCAGGGACGGCCTGTCCCAGCGCCAGCTCGACGTCTACCGCAGCTTCGACCGCTCCATCGCCACTGGCAGCAGCCGCGCCGGCCGCGGGGTGGCGGGCTCCGGCCCGGCGACCGCGTCGGCAGGCTCCATGGCAGCGCCCGGCGCTGCCGGCCGAGGAATGCCCTACGACATGCACCAGGCGGGCCGGGGAGGCGCTCCCCACGGCGCCGCTCAGGGCGCGCGCCCCGCCCAGCTGGACGGGCACGAGGCGCTGCAGGAGGCTCGCTCCATCCTCCAGAAGCTCATCAAGGACGCCCGCGAGCGCAGCGCGGTGGGCATCGGCGACCTGCCGCCCTCGCACACCATCTTCAACTCCCTTCGCAGCGTTGCCACGCTGCCCGCGCGCCTCGCGCCCTCGGTGCGCCTCCAGCTCACCGGCGAGGTTGCACGCGTCGTCTTCCTCGCGCTTGTGGAGCTCGCAGCCAGCCCGCTGCCCCGCCAGACCCTCCTCGTCGCCCTGATGATCTTGCGCCGCTCCATGCACATGCAAGCCATGCGCGACCTCTGCGTGGACGTCGCGGGCTGGCTCAGCCGCCTCGCCCCTGCCGCGGCGCGCTCCGTCCCCTTCCTCGCTGCCCTCGTGGCAGGCAAGCTAGTCAAGACGGACCAGCTCGACGCTGCCGTTGCCGACATGGCGTCGAAGCGGGAGGCCACGCCCTCGGGCAAGATCGGCCCCAGCGTCACCCTGGCTGCCGCTCTCCTGTACCGCGTCTGCGTTATCGAGCGGCTGGCGGAGCCAACCGACTTTGCCCGGACCGCCGCTGCGATCGCCGAGGAGGTCAGCCGCGTGCCCGGCGGGGAGGCCTCGCCCCAAATGGCTGTTGTCAACGCTCTTGAGGCCATCTCAGCGGGCCGCGACCCCATGGCCTCCATCTCCGCCTCCATGCGCGTGGAGCTCGAGGCCATGGACCCGAAGATCGCCCCGGGCACCATCATCGCGGGCCGTGCCATGGCAGTGGCCACCGAGATCATGGCGCAAGCAGAGGCCGAGCAGGCCCGCGCGGGCTTCGCCGGGGCAGCGCCGCACGATGCCATGCTCCAGCGCCCAGGCGCGCAGGCGGGCCACCCGGGCCACAGCCAGTCTGCAACGCCCTTGGCCGGCCCCGCTGCCGCCTCGAACGCCGCTGGTGCTGCCGCGGCGGCGGCGGCGGCAGCTGCTGCTGCTGCTGCTTCAGCGGCCGCTTCAGCTGCCGCTTCAGCTGCCGCACCAACTGCGTCGGTGGCAACCTCGGGCAGCTCCGCTGCGGCTGTGGCATCCAGCGCTCCTGGGAGCAGCCCTGGCCCTGCGGTGCTGGCGTCCATTGCCGCCGCGTCTGGGGCGCCCCCGCTGGGGGCAGCAGCGGCCGCAGCTCTGGATGCCTCTCCAGCCGGCGCCCCGACCGCCGGCTCAGCCGCTGACGCTGCCCCTCGCTCGGAGCGCCAGCAGGTCGGCGCCCCTCTCGAGGTGACGGAGGAAGTTCGCACCCTGGTCCTCAAGCTGCTGGAGCGCTGGGTGCAGATCTGGCACGAGGCGTCCTCCGGCCGCGCCACCGACCGCATGTTCCACGACTACATGCAGATGCTCACCAAGCAGAAGGTTCTCAAGTCCGACACCGCGCTGGAGCGCTTCGTCCGGGTAACCATCACCCTGTGCGTGCAGAGCTGCGCAGCCAAGAGCACGCTGGTGCCGGCCGAGGCTGCCAGCCCCGAGACTTCCGCGGCGGGCAACCCGCGCACCCGCCTGACGTACCTCGGCGTGGACGCCCTCTCCAAGCTGGTGGTGCTCCTGCTCAAGGCGTCGGCCACCGCGGGCGACAAGCTGGCTACGCTGTCCAAGGTCCTCGACGTCTCGGCCCGCACGCTGCTGCTCGACGCCGAGGCAAACGCTGGCCCGGGCGGCCCCTTCGACCAGCGGCCCTACCTGCGGCTCTTCTCCAACCTGATGCACGACGTCATTCTGCCGCGCGCCGACGCCGAGGTCAACGCCGCCTCCGCCCGCTACAGCATCCACGTCCTCACGGCCTTCTGCAACACCCTGCACAGCCTGCGCCCCACGCGCCTTGCCTGCTTCGCCCTCGCCTGGCAGGCGCTCGCGTCCCACCGTGCGCTCCTGGCCCGCCTCATCGCTGCTCCGGCACACGCGGGCTGGCCGCTGCTGCGCCGCCTCCTCGTGGACCAGCTCCGCTTCCTCTCCGTGGTCTGCCGCGCTGGCGTCGGCTCTCGGGCCGCGCGCGTGGTGTACAAGGGGGTTCTCCGCACCGTGCTCGGCATCGTGCACGACGCGCCCGAGTTCCTGGCCGACCACCACCACTGGGTCTGCGAGGTGCTGCCGCCCTCGTGCATGCAGCTGCGCAACCTCGTCCTCTCGGCGTTCCCCAACCGGATGCGCCTGCCTGACCCGTTCACCCCTGCCCTCAAGGTGGATCAGCTGGAGCCCATGGCGTCACCGCCCCGCATCGTCGGCGACCCGGCCGAGAGCCTGCCGTCGGAGCTCCGGGAGCTGCTGGACACCTGCCTGGCGGCCGCAGAGCCCGCGGAGGCGGTGGCGCCTGCTGTCGCCGACCTCCTTCGCAGCTCGCCCGAGGAGCTCAGGGCCACGGGCGCCCGCTTCTCTTGGAGCCGCGTGTCCGCGTTCGTCCTCACCGTCGGAATTCGCACTGTGGGGAGCGAAAGCGGGGCGTCCATCGACGTGCCGTCGACCCCCGGCTTTGGCCTCCTGCGCGCCCTGCTGGACACCCTCGAGGCGGACGGGCGCTACCTGCTGCTCAGCGCCATTGCGAACCAGCTCCGCTACCCCAACTCCCACACGCACCTCTTCTCCATGGCAACCCTGCTTCTCTTCCAGGAGGCTCGCGACGACGCGATCAAGGAGCAGCTGACCCGCGTGCTGCTGGAGCGGCTCATCGTTTGCAGGCCGCACCCGTGGGGTCTCCTCATCACGTACATCGAGCTGATCAAGCAGCGCCGCTACCGGTTCTGGGAGCATTCTTTCACGCGGTCGTCACCTGACATTCTGCAGCTGCTTGAAAAGGTCGCGCAGTCGTGCCTTGTGACCAAACCGGAGGCTTGAGCTATCGTTTCGCTTGCAGAGAGGGGCAACCCAGTTTCGCTCTCTCTGTCTCCGTTGCTTCTGTCGGCGGCCCGCGCGCCTGTTCGTGTGCTGTGGTTGTTCGTTTCAAAACATGCGTGCTGCACGGGCGTGCTCTAACGCGTTGATGCATTTCTCGTTGCGTGCGGAAGAGATCAAGCACTCTTCTCTCCTTGTTCCCTCCCCCCGACACGCGCGCTGAACTGAAGCCGCGTCGTGTTTCCACGGTTTCGCGCACCCGTGGGCGCGGCGCTCCTGGGACGAGCACAGGCGAGCCGAGAACATGACTCCACAAAGTCGCGCAAAGGGGGAGCGCGAGCGGGGCTGGTCAGCACACGGCGCAGCAGCCAGTGGGCGCGTTCGGGTCCCTGACCCCGGCTTGAGTCAGCGCATCCAAGAGCATCGCCGGGTTGGCCGCCCTGTGTGCGGTTTCGGGCACCTCCGCAGCCATGCGGAACAGCTCGCCGAGATTGAAGTCCAGCGCCTCTTTGCTCACACCTTCTGTCCGGGACGTGAGGATGGCCCTGATGTCGGCGTGATGGCCCCCAACCGCAAGGGCCACAAGCGGGGTGATGTCAGCAGACGCGTGAGTGTTCCAGCGGAACGAGGCAGCGTGTGCCTTGCCAGTCATGACCATGCCAGCGCGGCGAACCGTCCGGAACAGACTGTCGTTGGGGCTCTTGGCCAGCACCGCAGCCAATCCGGCCGGAGAGCATCCTGGTGTCGCGCCGACGTCGGCCACAGTCTCGGCGAGGAGGCAGGCGCCGGCCGAGACCAGGACGTCGATCTGGGCAGTGTCGCCGCGAAGGGCAGCAGGAGTCAGCACGGAGAGCGGCAGGCCGCCGCTGGGAGCGGAAACCGCGGCTGTGCCGAACGCTCTGGTGCGCACAATCGCCTCCACCATCGCCTGCCCGCCGGGGCGGACGCACGCTGCCATCAGCGGCGAGCTCATGGCAAAGTCGGTCGTGTCCTCGGTTTTGGCCGCAGAACCCCCCACCACAACAGCGAGGTTGGCGCCATGGCAAACCAGGCTCCCCAGAGTCGTCGGGTCGCAGAAGCGCGCCACGGCCCAAGCGGCGGTGCGGCCGGCAGCGTCGGAACAGTCGACATCAACGCCCGGCCGAGACGCGAGGTGCACGACGGCCGCGTCGTGGCCGCCAAGGGCTGCCGCTAGGAGCAGCGGAATGTCGCTGACCCCGTCGATGGAGCCCGTCACGGCCATGTCGGCGCCGCTTTCGGCAATTGCCTTGAGGCAGTCGACGCTGCCGCTCGCTGCCGCCATGAACGTGGCTGTGTTGCCGTCCGAGTCAGCCTCGGCAAGCCCGCACCCCTCAGCGCCCAGCGCGAGGATGGCCGCCGCGGCCTGGGTGTTGCCGGAGGCGCAGGCGAACATCAGTGGAGTGCGCCCGTGCTTGTTCGCTGCCTTGAGGTCAACGTCGGCTGCGACGATGTGCTCGAGGCACTTGAGGGCATGGTCGTGCTTCTCCATCGCCTGGGTGGCGTAGTCAGCAGCGCTCATTCCAGCGTCGTCGAACTGATCTGCCGTGTCGATAGCCGGGGCATCCGCCCCGGAGTCGTCTTGGGTCAGCAGGAACTCCACAACGTGGGGCTTGGCGGCTTTGCATGCTGCCATGAGCGGGGTCACGCCGGCAGGGCCTGTTGCCTCAGCATTGGCCTTCTCGCTCAGCAGAACGCGCAGCACGTCGACAGCCCCGGTCACAGCAGCGATGTGCACAAGCGACCAGCCACGCTGCGACGCATAGCAGGTGCGGGGCGCGGAGCGGCCGAAAAGACTTCGTGGCATCCGAGGGGCGCGGGTCAGTGGCGGGAGTCCGCAACTCAAAGTGCACGGGCATGAAGCGGGCCACGCGCCTCGGAAGCTGGCAGACGGAGCCCGCGGGGCCGGGAATGCGCTGGCAGCGAGGCACCGGGCAAGTCTGCGGCCTCGCGACGCTCGCCGCATCGCGAGCCTGGGTAAAGGGCGGATGAGTCAAGGGGGCAACAGGGTTTCGCAAAACCTGCCTTGGCGCACCCCGTCCTTGGCGTTGACGAACTCTCCCGCCGCGATGGCCGCGCGGACGGCCGATGCGTCTCCGCTCTTGGTCGCAGCAACGATATCTGCCATGGCGGCCTGGATGCGCGAGCGGCGCGGGCTCGCGAGGTGCGCAGGGGTGGCGTCGCTGGGGCAACAACGCGGCGGCTGGTCGATCGACTGTCCTGGTCCTGGAGAGCGCGGCAGAGGCGCGCTGGCTCAGACCCGCGCGAGCCAGCTGGGGCTGCAGCACACGCACCAAGACCTCGACGATGCGCGCATCGGTGAGCGCGTGGCCCAGCGTTTCGATTGCGTCCGCCGTATCGCAGGCGCGGGCGACGGGCGCGCGGGAGCCAGCCCCGTGATGGGCGGCACGGCGGGTTTTGGTTGCGGGCGCAGCTCAGCCCACGACCGTCTGCGACCACTGCGACTGGCCGACTGCGCAGGCCGGTTCCATCCTGCGCGGCGTGCGCCGCATGTCGACCGACGCGGCGGCCTCGGGCCCGCGGCCGTTCCGCATCCTGGGGCTGCAGCAAATCGCCATCGGCGGCCTGTCCAAGGACCGCCTCTCCAACCTCTGGGTTGGCGAGCTCGGCCTCGAGCGCGTGGGAACCTACCAGTCCGAGAAGGAGAACGTGGACGAGGACATTCTCCGCCTCGGGTCCGGCCCCACGGCGGTGGAGGTGGACCTCATGCAGCCGATTGACGCAGCCAAGAGCCCCAAGGTTCACTCTCCGCAGCTGAACCACATTGGCCTGTGGGTCGACGACTTGCCCAAGGCGGTCGAGTGGATGACGGGGCGCGGCATGCGCTTCACCCCCGGGGGCATCCGCAAGGGGGCGTCCGGCCACGACGTGTGCTTCGTGCATCCCAAGGGCAACGACGCCTTCCCGCTCTGCGGCGAGGGCGTGCTCATCGAGCTCGTGCAGGCGCCTAGCGACGTGATCGAGGCCGCTGCTCCCGACGCCAGCGAGCGGGCCGCATAGACTCCGGCGGCACGAGCGAGCGCCAGCTCAGCGCGCTCGCGTCACGCGCTCGCGTCACGCGCTCGCGTCACGCGCTCGCGTCACGCGCTCTGCCGCGCCGCCGGCAGCTGCCTGCAGGACTGGGGGGCATATACAGAGAGAGAGAGAGAGAGAGAATGTGTGTGTGCGCGACCGCGGTCCGCGGGAACTCTGCGGGGCCAGGCCGCCGGGGCAGCGGCGAGCAGCGCGGGCAGCCAGTGTGTGTGTGAGCGGCGAGCACGACACACGGCGAGAGCGCGAGAGGGCTGCGCGCCCATAGCGATTCGCACAGTCGCTTGCGCGCGCCAGCCGCAACACACGCGCACACGCACTTCCGCAGGCCTGCCAGTGAGTCCTTTGCACAGCGCATGCAATTGTGGGGGGGGCTCAGCCCTGGCCACCAGCAGCCACTCCTCCGCGTGTGCTGCCAGCCTTGGGTTCACGCCCGTGCCGCCCCTCCAGGGCGCCGCCGCCAGCAGCCACAAGCGGTTCCCCTGCTGGGCTGGGCGCGCTACCTGCATCGCCTCCTCACCGTCTCAAGCATGGCGACCGTCGCGCTCAGCGACGGGTCCAGCTCCAACGCGCGGCTGAGCGCAGCCAGCGCCTCGCGGTCGCGCCGCATGCTTGCCATCACGTGGCCTAGACGCGCCCACGCCTTGGCGTAGTCGGGGCGGATGCGCAGCGCCAGCCTGGCATCGCTCTCGGCGTCATCAAGGCGGCCGCACTCGCTGAGCGCCGCGGCGCGGTTGGCGAGGAGCACGGCGCGCGGCCCCTCGGCGGGGCACACGGCCAGGGCGCGGCCGTACGCCATGGCTGAGTCGAGGAACTTGCGCTCGCGGAACAGCTGGTTGCCGCGCGACTTGGCCTCGTCCATGGCCTCCAGTGACGAGGCGTGCTCGGCACTGGCGTCAGCTCCCGGAGCCGGGGCGACTCGAGCCGCGAACCGCGCAGCTGCCTCTGCCAGGGTGTCCAGCACCGCGTCCGAGGCTCCTGCCTTGTGGAGGGCTCCCACGTCGGCCAGGCGCTTGGCCAGGTCCCTGAACCTGGGGTCACGCAGAAGCGCCGCGGCGTCGGCCATGCCGACTGCGACGCCGCAGCAGACGGGCAGCAACAGGGGCGAGACGCAGGCGCACGAGCGCCAGCCGCCAGGCGGGGCCTCGCCACCTGGGCCCGGGGTCCGGGCGCCAAGGTGGCGCGCACACGTGGAGGCGGCGAAGCAGAGCAGGGCGAACTGCAAGGGCAAGCAGCGCGCGCCTGCGCGCACTCGGCGCAGCGAGAGCGACCCCGAGCTTGCCGCGAGCCCCAGCCGCGAGAATGCCCCCCATGGTATCGCCTCGGCTCCGCGAGGGTGAGTGCGGGCGGGCGTCGCGCTGCAGGGCGGGCGTTTCGGCGCCGGTCGTTTGAGTCGAGCGTTGTTCGCGGTCCGCTGTGCAGCGCCTGCGGGCCGGCCTCGCGTCGCGAGCGGAGACCCCATCGACGGGGCGTGGGCGCACTTCCCTGCCCCTTTCCCCTTCCTGTGGCGCAGACATGCGGCAGTCGTTTGCCTGGCTCCGGACGGCGTCCGTTTCAATGCTGCGCCCCTGGAATGAGTTTTTCACTGGCTTCCGAGTGCCCGAGTCAGGCTGGGCTGAGGCTGAGAAGCGCGTGAGCTCAAGCCGCTGCCGCGCATGTTGCCCCTCCCGTCTGCCTCGCTGGCCCCTGTTCGCGAGCAGCCGCGCGCGGACGGATGGCCGTCGCGAGCTTCGGGGCCAATTCGTTGTTCCGCCCGGCGCAGGCTGGAGTGAATGCTGCGTACTTTGCGGCCAACTACTTTGCCGTTATTGTGGCGTGCCAGATCTTCACCGCGTGAGTAGAGGGGCGGCTGGGGGGGGGCAGGGGGTGAGTTGCCCAGCGGGGAGGTGCGCGGGCGAGTGTCGCTGAGGTCGCTCCCGGCCGCGAGAGCGCTGCCCCGCATCCCTCCCGCCCACGGTTTCCGGCGCGCAGGGTGACGAGCCCCCTTTTGATTGTCGTGCTTGTGATGTGCGCGCTGGGAACGGCCGTGCTGTTCCGCCCGTTCAAGGAGATTCGCGAGCCGGTTCGCGCTCTGCTGCCCGCCGAGTGGCACCGCGCCGTCGCTGCCGCCGTCATGACCGCCTGCTTCTTGCTCGGCACGGGGTACCTCTGGTCGGTGCTGCTCAACGCCTTGATCGGGGCGGGCCTCGTGGCAGTCCACATGCTCGTCAAGACCGTGACCACCCGCTCCCGGGCGGCGAAGCTCTGGTTCTCAGCCCGCGTCTTCGCGGACAGGGTGGCGGACGATCTTCCCGACGACTCGCGCTCGGCATCCCTCGCGCAGCCAGCCGGCACCAGCGCCGAGCCGTGGCACAAGGCCAGCCCCAGCGACGACGGGTTCGGGCTCCGCTCCGGGGCGGCGGACATGGACCTGGGCGCCGAAGCGGGTGCTGTCGACGTAGACCTTGGCACGTCGCCCACGCCGGGCGCCAGCACTTACTTCGCACGGCAGGGCGCGGCTGTGAAGCGCGACTAGCTGAGTGCAGGAGGCGCCGCCACGCTGGCGGTGGGCCCCATGCGCGGCCCTCGCGGCGAGCGCCCCGCCCCTGCACGCGGCTGCACACAATACATGATTCAGAGTGACGGCCGCACCGGCCCGCTTGCTCGCCCGCCCGCCCGCTCGCCGTGGCAGGCGCGCGCACACACCCACAAAAATGTCCACACCGCATCACCCCCCCCCCCGCCCGCGGCGCCTCGCCTGCCGGCCCCTCAAGGCTCGAGCCGCCCGTCTGCGCGTCGCTCGGTTTCGCGTCGCTCACGCTCCGCGGCCGCCTGCGCCTCGGCCCGCTCCGGCCCAAGCACCGCCCGTCGCGCTGCGGTCTTGCTTGCGTTGACCGCCAGGCCCACGGGAGCCACCCGTCGCAGGTTCAGCAGCGTTTGCCCCGCGTCCCCTGCCACCATCATCCCCTCCCGGGTCGCGGAGGCGGCCGCTGCTCCGTACCGCGCCCCCACCGCCTCCTCCGTTGCCTCGCCAATGTCCCCTCCAACGGTCATGAGGCCCTCCTCCAGCGCGTCCCACAGGTCTGACACGGCGACGAGGCCAGCCAACCCCACCCGCTTCAGCCCCTGGGCCGTCGTCGACGCAGCCAGCCGCTTCCCGGCCGCCTTGCCCGCGTCGCTCTCTCCGACCAGCGCGCCGACGGCCCGCCCCATTCCCTTGGTGAGCTCCGTCATGGTGACCACCAGGCCCCGCGTGACCAGCACGGCCGCCGAGGACGCCATGCGCGCCCTGCGGATGTTGCGCAGCGTGGACTTTGACACCTCGGCGTCCTCGCGCTCCGGCTCCGCCTCGCGCCCGTTCCGCGACCTGGAGGCGATTGCCGTCCCCGCCCGGCGGACCCCGCTGCCAGCCATCCGCGCGCCCAGCACAAGCCCCGTGGCCGCCCACTGCCCCGCGCCCACCACGGCAGCCTCCGCCGTCCGCCACCCGTCCGCCTCCGTGCTGGCCGGCTTGGCGAGCGGCCCGACCCCGGCCTGCCCGCTGCCGCCTGTCTCGCGCCCAGGCGCCGCGTCCGCGTCCTCGGGAGCGCGCGGGAATCTGCGCTCCTTCTCAGCGGCGGCGGCGGCCACGGATCGGCCCGCCGCTGCCCACAGCCGGCCGGCGCCGAGCCGCACACGAGCCACGGCGCCGCCCAGGGGGCTGGGCGCGGCCTGCCCCGCAGTCCCGGCCTTCGCCTCTCCGAGCCCGTCATCTGGAATGGGCGCGGCGGCCGAGGCTCCGGCCACGCGCCGCTCCGACGCTCGGCTGCGCGCGCCTTCGAACCCGGCCGCGAGCCCGGTCACGAACGCGGTCCAGGTGCCGGTCCCGCTGCGGGCAGCGCTGCGGGCGTCAACGGCGCCTTCCTCTCCGGCCTCGGCCCCGCCGTCGCCCTCGGCGCCGGCAACCAACTCGCCGGTGTCGCGGTCTCGCAGCACCGCAAACGCCACCAGAGCCGCCTCCAGGCTCGCCACGGCAACCTCGTCCGCGAATTCCGCGCGAAGGCACACGGTCTCCCCCTCGTGAGACGCCGGGAGCATGTATACGCCCGGACGCACCCTCATCAAGAGCTGGCCGCACAGCGGGTACCGAAACTCGTGGCTTCCCACCAGCGCAACGACCTCCTCATCCGCAGCCGAGACGGCGCGAATGACGACAATGTCCATCTCGGGGAGCGTTTCGACGCCTCCCCTGGCGATCCGGGAAACCCTGCACGAGGGAACGCTCGCGAGCACTTGAGCGGGCTGGCTGCTGCAGGCGTCCGCTCCCTCATCCGCGATGCGGTCCAGGGCCGCGTTGCCAACCGCGCCGTGCCGCGACATGGCCTTTGCAGCTAGCAGGGAGGCGTCCATGTTTTCGCGCGCTCGCAGGGGCGGCGCGAGTGCGCGGGCCGGGGCTCTTGCTTGCCGTCGCGTTTCCTGGCGAAATCTGCGCACGATTCTCGCGGCTCTGCACCAACCGGTCGCACAGGCGGCCGATCGCGCTCGACTCGAGCCACGGCAGCCCAAGGCAGCAGGGGCCTTGCAAGCGACGGGGCACTCACAAGCAAACAAAGCGACACGCACGCACACGCAGCGCCACGCACCACCGCTCTCGCGCGCAAGCCACGCCGCTCATGGCCGCGGGGGGTGGGCCGGCTCGCCGTCGGCCTGTGCCGCCGCGCGCGTCGCCTGCACTGCCAGCGAGGTGACGCCCATGGACCGCATGCTCATCACCGCGCGCGTTGCGTCGCCGCCCACAGCAAGGCCCTCTCGGGTCGCGGCTGCGACTTGCCGTCCGTATGAGTGGTCGGCAACCCGCTCGGCTGCCGTCGCGAAACCGGTGCCGACCTCCCCCGCCGCCTCTTCCAGCGACTCCCACACGGACCCCAGCGCCTCGGCGCCCGCCAGTCCGAGAGACGTCGCCCCTCGCACCGACGCGGACGTGGCTGCGCCGTCGGCAGTCCAAGCCTTGGCCATTCCGGCCCCGGCGCGGCCGAGCCCCACCGCCATGGACCCCAGCAACGAGGCAACCCGCCTGCTCACCAGCACCACCGAGGAGGACACCTGCCTCGCGCTCCTGATGCGCTCCATGGTGGCGGGGGAGACCTCCGCGTCCTCCGTGGCGGCGGGCACCGCCTTGACCAGCAGCTGCGCAGCCTGCTGCACACCCACCCCCAGGTAGCGCGCGAACACCACCAGCCCCGCAGCGGTCCACTGCCCCGCCGCGGACACCGCCCCGGAGACGGTGGCCCAGGCGGCGGCCTCCTCAGCCTCGGCCCTGGCAGCTGCCGCAGCCTCGTCCTCCGCTTCCCCGGCGGCGGCAACGCCCTCAGCGGGCGGGCCGTCCGAGGAACCGGCGCCGGTGCCCGGTCCCACCGGCGCGGACGTCGCCGTTGACGCCGCCGTTGACGTCACAGGCGACGCCGCCGGCGGCGCTGCCGTTGACGACGCCGACGACGACGATGCGGGGTGATTGCTGTCGCCAGCAAGGGCGGCGTCCTGTCCCAGCGCGGAGGACGTGTCCTCGACCGCCCGGGGCGCCGCGACGACGGGCTGCGGGAACCTGCTGCTGCGCTCTGCCGCCACGTCAGCCGCAGCAGCGCTGGCTGCGCTCCACACATAGCTGCCCCCGGCGCCCAGGACGGACCAGGCGGCAGTCTGAGCGTCGGCGAGGCCCTGGGCTGTGGGGACGTACGCTGACAGTGAGGCCAGCGACTCCGCGGAGGGGACGTACGCCGACAAGGCAGTGAGAGACTCCGACGTCGGCAGGTAGGCGGTCATGGCAGAGGCTGCTGCCGCGCTGGAAGGGGGCGCTCCCTCGGGTGCCGGGGCTGAGGCCGCCGCGGGCAGCGCGGCAGTTGCCGCAGGAGCATCACTCGAAGGCGTGGCAGGGGCGTCCAGCTCTCCGGCCACGGCTTGCTGGACGGAGATGAGCTGCCCGGAGGCCCGCGACTTGAGCACAGTGAACGCCGCAAGTGATGCGTCCATCGCCCGCAGCTTGGCCGGCTGCGGGCTCGACACCCGCAGGTGGAAATTGCACCCCGGCCGCCCGCCCGACAACAAGTACGTGCCGGGGCCCAGGCGAAGGCACGGCTGCCCGCAGAGCGGCACGAAGAACTCAGAGCCGCACACGAGCGCCACCACGACTGGCCCTCCGGCGGCGGCCGTGCCCGTGGTGCGGTCGCTGTCCGGCACTCTGGTGCGAATGCACATGAGCGTGCCGGCGGGAAACCCCGTGCTGCCATCGGGCGCGATCCCCATCACGCGGCAGTCCTCTAGCTCCGCGAGCACTTCGGCGGGCTGCGCCGCCTGGGGGCTGGCACCCCCTGAGGCCGCCATGGTCGGAGTGGAAGCAACGCGCCGAGAGAGCACTCCGTCAAGAAATTCGGGCTCGCCGTTATTTGCGCGCCGGCAAGCATGCGCCCTCGGCAGAGCGCCAACGGTCTTGGCTTGCCCGCCAGCAAGCG
Source organism: Cafeteria roenbergensis (assembly GCA_008330645.1). Classification (NCBI taxonomy): domain Eukaryota; class Bigyra; order Bicosoecida; family Cafeteriaceae; genus Cafeteria; species Cafeteria roenbergensis. The sequence goes on from VLTN01000053.1 coordinate 76,573, forward strand.
CAGCCAGGCGGTGTCCACCGGCCGGACGGCCCGTGACGGGGGCGGGCGCCGACCATGGACGTCAGCAACACTATTGCACTGGTGACGGCCAATGGCAAGGCCCACGCAAGGAAGGCGGCGACCGGCAAGCAGCGGCCAACCGCAACGGCAGCACTGGAGCGCCGCAGCCGCGCTGAGGGCGCGGCTGCTGCTGCTGCCGGCGCCGGCCCTGGCCAGTCGCTGATGGTGAGGAGCGCGCGCCCGCCGGGAGGGGGCGCGGGGATCCGAGCAGCGCGATCCCTGGCCTATGCAAGCTCGGCCACTCCTCTCGATGCGCGCGGCCGGCCCCGCTCCGGGTCGCGCCGGTCGTGGCGGTGCTGCTGACGGCACGCACGCGCGAGCGCTTCGACCCCGACGACCGGCTCGAGCTATCCGCCCCTCTTTCGTGCCCTGGCCCGCTGTTCGTCGCAGGCGCCGTCGGCCTTGCTCACTCAGATGTCCGGCGCGGCAGGCGCTGGCGCATCTGCGGCCGCCGCCGGGGACGAGGACTCGGGCGGCGTGCGCATCATTGACCTGGTCAACATTGCAGACTTTACGGCGCAGTCGCGCTGCTCAGTGCCCGTGGGAACGCCGCTGTTCGCGCCCTCTGCCCAGCGCATCGAGTTCCGCGACTACGCGCCCTTCGAGGCCACCACAGCGAGGCTCGCGCTGCGCAACGTCGACACCGTGCCGCGTCGGGTGCGGGTTGCCCAGCCCGACCACCCGAGCTTCGCCGTGAGGGGTCCGTTGGACTCCGCGGGCGCCCCTCTCACGGACAGTCGCATCGCGCCAGGCGTGGAGGCCGTTTTCACCGTCGTCTTCACGCCGGCCGCTCTGGCCGACTACCGGTGCGACCTCGTCGTCTCCACGGAGAGGGAGCGGTTCGTCCTCCCGCTCAGGGCGTACGGGCCCCAGCCCTTCCTGACCTTCCCCGACAGGCTCACCTTCGACTCCACGGCGGCCAAGACCACCGCGTCGAGGCCCTTCATGGTCAAGAACATCGGCCGGTCCGACTGCACCTTCTCGCTGCTGGCGGAGCCGCCCTTCACCGTGGCGCCCACTTCAGGCCACGTGCCCGTGGGCGCCTCGATGCAGGTCACTGTGGGGTTCAAGCCTCCCGAGGCTCGGCCCTACGAGGGGGCGGTGGAGGTGCGCTACAGCTCGGGGGCCGCGGCCGCCATGGTGCTGGAGGGGGAGGGTCACGACGTGGACGTCCGCACCACGCTGGGGCTGATCGAGGTGCCGCCAACCTACACCGGCCTCACCTCCACCGCCACGGTGACGCTCGTCAACGACTCCGAGGTGCCCGTCTCGTTTGACTGGAAGGCGCTGGCGCTCCCGCAGCACGAGGAGGAGGAGCGATCCCGGCTCGTGGCCCAGCTGCGGGCGCTGTGCGAGCAGGAGCGCGAAGCCCTCCTCATGGCCGCTGGCGCCGCCGGAGGCGCCGTCGGCAGCGTCGGGTCCCACGGCGGGGAGGCCAAGGACGAAGACGACGGCGACGGCGACGGCGGCGTCGCCTTCTTCGACGAGGACAGCCCGGGCGCAGACAGGCGCCGCCTCGGCCGGCGCGCCGCCCCCTGGAGCAGGTCGCAGTCGCCGACGCCGGGCCCGGGGCAGGACGAGGACTCGCTGGAGCTGGAGGGCACGGCAGGCCACAAGGCGAGCCCGGCGCGCTCGCGGATGGATAGGGACGAGGCTGCTGCCGGCGGCCAGGCAAGGAAGCCAGCCTCCGGTTCCGCCGCCGCGGCGGCGGTTCGGCGGGCGGCGGGCGAGGACGACGACGAAGCCTCCGGCGACGACACCGACGAGGAGGGGTCCGAGGCCGGCGGCGACGTCGGGGGCGCGCTGTTCAACGCGGCAGGCGGGGGGGCCTCCTTCGTGCTGGGCGGCGGGAGCCTGTCATCGGCCTTCCCCACCCAGTCCCGCGCTGCCGCCGGGGGCCGCGGAGGCGCCGGGGGTGAGGACCGCGTCCCGCTGGCAGTGAGCACCGAGCTTGCCGCGCTGGAACGAAAGTTCCGTGCGCTTGAGCGGCAGGCCGAGGTGGAGCCGCTTCGCTTCACGGACGCAGCCTTCTCCATCGAGCCCGCCTCCGGCCAGGTGTGGGCGCGCGCCACCCAGGAGTTCACCGTGACCTTCACTCCGCCGCTCGCGGCCGACTACGCCATCACATCCTTCCTGGAGGTGCAGGGCCGTTCCCGCCGCATCCCGCTCGAGCTGCGCGCGGTCGGGCTGGGTCCCCGCGCCGTCTTCACCTACGACGTGCTGGACGTGGGGGACGTGTCGGTCACGGCGGTCCGCGAGTACGAGCTGACGCTGGTCAACAAGGGGGAGATCCCGTGCCACTGGGCGGTGCGCGACCCGGCCTCCCAGGGCCAGGGCAGGCAGTTCGGCTTCGAGCCCTCGGCCGGCACCCTGCCCGTGGGAGGCTCTGTCCCCATCGTCGTGCGCTTCTCCTCGCGGGTGCTCGGCGAGTTCGCGGAGGTGTTCGAGTTCGAGCTGGAGGGCAGCAGGGACCTGCTGCGAGTAGAGTTCCGCGGCCACGTGGTCGCCCCGACGTTCCACGCCGACCGCGAGGCCATCGACTTTGGCGGCGTGGCGTTTGCGTTCACCTACGAGGAGCGCCTCACCATCACCAACACGAGCGACGTGCCCTTCAAGGCCGTGTTCCGCGTGCCCGACGACCGGCCCGGCAACAAGGCCGAGTTCGCCATGGAGCCGCCCGACGCGGTGCTCGAGCCGGGGGAGCGGGGCGAGGTCCTGGTGCGCTTCACGCCGGACACCGTGGGGGAGTACGCGCGGTCGCTGTCCGTGGACGTGCAGGGCGTGGGCGAGTCGCTGCTGAGCCTGCCCGTGGCTGCCAGCTGCTCCGCCCCGGACGTGGCCGTGGTCACGCGCACCATCGACTTTGGCACGGCCTTCGTGGGGCACCCCGTGCTGAAGCAGCTGCAGCTGCGCAACACGTCGGACCGCGCTGGCAGGTACGAGGTGCTGCCGCAGGACGGCCACGCGGCCGCTGTGGCGGCCTTCGTGGCCCTGCCGCCCTCGGGCGACGTGCCCCCCGGCGCCCTCTGCGCGGTGGACATCTCGCTCACGGTGAAGCGCGTGGGGGAGACGCACCTCCCCCTCATGGTGCGGGTGCTGGGCCAGGAGGGCCCGCCCACCATCGTCGAGCTCATGGCCGTGGGCAGCGGGCCCGTCATCGAGCCGGAGCCGCCCGCCGCAAGGTTCGGCAGAGCGCCGTGCCTGCGGCCCACAGCGCTGCCCGTGCAGCTGCGCAACGCCAGCGACATCCCCGCGAGGCTGCGCATGTTCGTGCGGGGCGACCCCTCCAGGTTCAGCATCGGCGGAGGCGGCGGCGAGCTCGAGATCGAGCCGCGGGGAACGGGAACCGTGACCATGCTGGTAGAGCCGGACGATGTGGCCAAGCTCAGCGACGAGCTCTGCATCGAGGTGGACGGCGGGGAGCAGGTCCGCGTGCCTCTCTCGGCGGTGGGGTCGGGCACCACGATGCACTGCGACCAGGACGTGTCGATTGTGGATATGGGCACGCAGTACACCGGCGTGGACTGCGAGCGAGTCTTCGTGCTGGAGAACCGCGGCAGGCGGACGCAGACGCTCTCCTGGCTCAACGCCACGCACCGCGCCGCCGCGGCGGAGCGTAAGCGCCTCGAGAGAATGGGGCCGGCGGCCGCCGCCAAAGCAGCCTCGGGCAGGGGCGGCGGCGTGGGCGGGGGGCGGGGCGGGGGCCGGGGCCGGGGCCGCGGGAAGGGCCGGGCGGGCGCCTCTCAGGAGGAGGACGCCGGCCCGGTGTTTGTGGTGGAGCCAGACTCCGCGACCGTCAAGCCGCGGACTGCAGTCACGTTCCGCTTCCGCGCTCGGCGCGAGTCGCCCTGCGCGTGCGCGGAGGAGCTGCACTGCACCAGCAAGATGCAGGGCGAGACCAAGACGGCCACCATCTTCAAGTGCGCAGCCTCCGCCACTTTTGTGGACCCGGTGATCAAGGCCGAGCCGGAGGTCGTCCGCTTCGACTACGTGTGGCGCAAGCCTGACCTGGCCGGAGGCGACGCAGCGTCGGCAGCAGGGGCACCATCCACTACTGCCTCTGTGGACACGGCGCCCGACGATGCAGCGCCCATGACCGGCTCCGTGCTCCTAACCAACGTGACCCCGCTGCCGGTCACGTTCCGCCTCCGCTGCGCCGCGCCCTTCGAGGCGGAGCAGGCGGAAATGACGCTGGCTGCCGGCGCCTCTGGCCGCGCCAACCTCGCCTTCCACCCCGGCTACCGCGGCGACAGGCAGAGCCACACGGCGGAGGGCCGGCTGACGCTGGACTTTGCGGGGCATGCCTCGCGCGTGCACGTGCCGATGCAGGGCGCCATCAGCTTCCCCAACGTGGAGCTCGGCGCCGAAAAGGTGGATTTCGGCTGCGTGGTGAACGAGACCACCAAGACGGTGCAGCTGCGGCTGCGAAACCCGACGGCGGCAGCCGTGGAGTACAGCTGGGCCTTTGAGGAGGACGACGCCGCCTCCCGAGCCAGGGCCGCCTCCCGGGGGGTGCCCTTTGTGCCCGTGAACGAGGCCTTCGATGTGGTTCCGATCCGCGGCAGGCTGGGGCCGTTCGAGGTGGAGACGGCGGACGTATCCTTCTTCGGCCATCCGGGCCGGCGCTTCGCTGCTCGCGCCGTGCTGGAGGTGGTCGGCGGGCCGGAGTACGCCCTGCCCCTCTCAGGGGCCGCGTCCTCTGCAGGCTACCGCCTCGACCGGCAGCTCCTTGACTTTGGCTCGCTGCACTTTGAGCGGGAGGGGGAGGAGGAGGTCTGGGTGCACAACACGGGCAAGGTCGACGTCAGCTTCAGCGTCCGCACGGACCTCGTCTCCCGCCGGGGCAGGGTGGCGGTTTCGCCCCGCCGCGGCCACATCCCGGCCGGCGGCAAGGCCAAGGTGCTGGTTCGGTTGCGCCCCGGCACGCCGGGGCCGGTGGCAGAGACGCTGGTGCTGGAGGTGGGCCAGTTCGACCCCGTGGAGGTTACCATTGTTGGCGAGGCAACCTACTCGCAGGTGGCGTGCTCCCTGCAGCGGCAGGCGGTGCCGGGCTGGGCAGAGGCGTGCGTGCGCGCCGCTGCAGCGCTCCGTGCCCGGGCGGAGGAGGCGCGGTCGGCCGGCGCGTCGGGCCTGCAGGCGTCTGGGCTGCCGCCGGCAGCGGGGGGGGACGCCTTTGTGGACGACGACGACGAAATCGAGGCAGAGGCTGCTGAGGCCGCGGCAGCCACTGCCAGACTGGCAGGTGCCACCGCCGCCGCCGCCGCCGCCGCCGCCGGGGACGGGGCATCGACGGACGGCCCGGGCGCGACCGCCGCGGCCTCGGCCGAGCCCATTCCGGACCCATCCGTGGTCGAGGTGGAGCAGGAGGCCGGGCGCCTCCTCTTCGGCGCCTTCCTCGAGGACCTGCTCGAGCTGCGCGAGGCCGCGGCTCAGGGCGACGAGTCGGCGTCGGTGAGCGCCTCGGTGCGGGGCGGGGGCGGGGGCGGCGTCACCGCACGGTCCACTGCCAGGGACCGGCTGGCGACGGCGCGGTCCAGCGGGTCGGTGCTCGGCGGGGGGGGCGGGGGCGGCGGCAGCTCCGGCTCCACGGTGGGCCAGCGCCGCGCCCCTGCCAGCGAGCGGTTCGTCGGCGGCAGGTTCGTGTGCGACTTTGGGCCCGTGGTGCGCGGCACGACGAAGCGCCGCACGTTCCGCATCACCAACGTGGGGTCCACTGCGGCATCGCTGCTCGGCGATGTGGCCGCGGCGACTGCGGAGGGCTTCGCGCTCGACCCCGCCACCGTGACCAAGATGCCGCCCGGCGGGTCCGTGGACGTCACGGTGACGCTCCGGCCGGCGGCCAAGAAGCGGCTGGGCGTGGTCCAGGCGGAGGTGCCGGTTACAGTGACGGGGGGCCCCGCCATGGTCCTGGTCCTGCGCGCCCTGGTGACCCTTCCGGAGCTGCGGCTGTCCCCGGCAGCGCTGGACTTTGGGAAGGACATGCTGGCGGGGCAGGAGCGAACCGTGAGCCTCCAGCTCCACAACGTGGCCCCGGTGCCGGCCCGCTGGGAGAAGGCACCCCTCGTGGGTGCGCCTGCGGTTGTGAAGGACGGCGCCTTTTTCGAGATGGAGCCGAGCCACGGCACGCTTGGCCCCGGGCAGCGCTGCATCGTCCGCGTCACGTTCTCCCCTCGCCAGGCACGCAGCTACGCCATCGCCTTTCCGATCCGCGTGGCGAACAACCCGCGCGTCATCCGGCTTCCGCTGGCGGGAGCCGCGACCGCCGTTGACCTGCGCTTCTCGCCGCCGGCCGCCACCCTTCCTGCGGTGCTCCCCTGCAACGACCCTGCCTCGGAGTCGGGCGTGTCGTTCGTGGACGTGCGCGTCACCAATGCCGGCACGAGCGACGTGGAGGCCTTCCTCGTTGGTCACGACGACGTCTACGCGGCCGAGTGCCAGACGCTCTCCGCCGCCTTCGCGGGCGCCCTGCCAGAGTATGAGGGCGGCACGGGAGGCGCCCTGACCATCGACCGCGGCCGGCTCAAGCTGCCGCCCCGGGCAGCGGGCGAAGGGCTGCCTGACGAGCTGGTGCAGGCGGCCAAGCGCGCGGCAGTGGAGGCGAGGGCCAAGGCGGCAGCCGAGGCGGAGGCGGAGGCGGAGGCGGCGGCGGCAGCGGCGGCGAGGGAGGAGTCCAAGGAGGAGGACGGTGACGGCGAGGGCGGGGATGCGGCCGATGGCAAGAGCCAGCTGTCCGCGGACGGGGGGGGCGACGCTGAGGCCGGCGCTGGCGACGCGGCTGCGGCTGTCTCGGAGCTGGCTGTGGCGCCAGCGGCTGCTCCGCGAATGCAGGCGCGCGCCGTGAACGTTGTGGTGGTCGCGCCGCCGGGCGGAGGGGGCTCGGCAGTCGCCGCAAGAATCGCCACCAACTTCGGCTGCCCGTCCATCACGCTGGACGACGCGGTTGCTTGGGCCGCTGCCGGCGGGGGCGGGCGCGCGCTGCAGGCCAAGGTGAAGAGCGCGCTGGACGCTGCCGAGGCGCTGCGGGCCGCGGAGGAGGCGGAGCGCGCGGCCGCAGCCGAGGAGGCCGCCGCGGCGGCCGGGGGCAAGGGTAAGGGCAAAAAGGCCCCCGCCAAGAAGCCAGCCGCCAAGAAGGGCGCAGCGGCCGAGGACGACCAGCCCCCCGCGCCAGTCGCCCCGGCGCCGCGCGCCCTCCTGCCCGAGGCGCTTGTGGCCGAGTGTCTCGCCGAGCGCTCCCGCCGCGTCGACTGCGCAGCCGGGGTGGTGGTCGACGGCCTCGCCTGCCGCTTCCTCGCGAGCGAGCCCGCAGGGGCGCGCGCGGTGCTGGGGGCCTTCCCGCTGCTGCAGCCCGCTCGCCCCGGCGCGCCCGTGCCGCCCGCGGCCTCGGCCATTGCTCCCGCAGCAGCCAGCGCCGCCCCTGTGGAACGAGGTCCGCACGAGGCGCGGGTGCACTCGCTGGAGGACCTGGCCGGTGTCAACGGCCCCTTGCGAGTCATCGACGTTCGTCTGAGCGCTGAGGCGCTCCGCCGCCGCCTGGAGAGCGAAGTGGCAGAGCGAGCGGAGGCTCTGCCACGGCTGGCGGAGGCCGCCAAGCAGGCCCAGGCAGCGGCCGAAGCAGCCGCAGAGGCGGAGCGCGAGGCGGCCGCGGCAGCCGAGGCAGCGGGGGCTGCCCCCAGGGACGGGGACGACGTCGACGGTGTGGACGACGCGGCGGCAGAAGCCCAGTCGGCGCTAGCCGACGCTGTGGCGGCGCGCGAAGAGGCCGAGGCGGAGGCCGGGGCGGCTGCCGCTCGATTCTCGTCGGCCCGCCGCGCCCAGCTGCAGGCTGTCTCCCTCCTCTCAAAGCTCGACCTCCAGATCGACGGGGCGCCCAAGGCGGCGGCAGAGCCGCCCTCGAGCGCTCGCAGCAAAGGCAAGAGCAAGCCCAAGGGCAAGGGGGCAGCGGCGGCGGCGGCTGCGGCGGCGGAGCCCGAGGCGGCGCTGCCGCCTGCGCGCGTCACGGGGCTGGAGGGGCTGGAAGACGACGCCGCTGCGAGCTCCGACCTGGCCGCGAGCGGGCCCCGTTGGGAGGGCTGGGAAGGCCGCCGCCTCGACGCGCTGGATGTGTTCGAGCACGCAGAAGCCGCGACCCGACGCATGCTCGATGCCGAGGACGGCGGCGCTGCGGAGGCCGCTGAGCCGCGCGCAGCGGCGCCGGCCGGCGTGCCGTCCCTGGTGCCATCCTCCCCGGCGGCCGAGGCTGCCGGCGCCTCGACTGACGGCTCTGCTCGTGGCTCTGCCCGTGGCTCTTCCGATGCAGCAGAGCCCGAGAAGGGCGACGCGTCGTCGCGCAGGGGCTCGCAGCCGGAAGCAGCCGCCGAGGCCCGTCCTGGCAAGGCAGGGTCCGAGCCAGCGGGCCTCCAGCCGCCCGGCGATGCCGAGGGGCTCCGCGGGGGCTTCGACTCCGGAGGGGCATTTGGCGGCGACCACGTCGTGGTCCACGTGGACGGCGACGACGACGAAGGCATGGTGTCCGCTGAGGCTATGAGCCTGCTGCCCGAGCCGCCCGCCGACGAAGACCCGTTCGCCAGGGACCTTCCCGTGCCGCCACCGTCCACGGTCACGCTTGTGCTGCCGCCGGGGCCCGGCGCGGCGGGCCGCCGATCCACTCGCTTCGCCCTCGAGTTCCTGCCCGACGCGGAGGAGGCCGCCGCGTTGGAGGCGCGCAGGGCAAAGGAGGAGGAGGCTGCGGCTGCGGCCGCAGCGGCTGCGGCTGCGGCGGCCGCGGCTCCGCCGACGTCGGGGCGTGGCGGCAAGAGCGCGGCACCGCCGGCCGAGGAGGTCGCCGCCCCGGCGCCACCCGCCCGCCCACTGCCCGGCACCGGCGCCACCCGCGCCGTCATTCGCGCGGGGCAGTCGGTCATGGCCCGAGTGTGGTTCCGCTCGCCCACCGCAGGCGCCTTCAGCCACGTCCTGCGCCTCGGCGTCGCCCAGGACCCGTCCTTCTCGTGTGGAATCCCGGTGCGGGCCTCAGCGGCGTCGCCGTCCATCGACGACGATCCCGCCAGCGTCTTTGCGCATCGCGCCCGTGCCTACCCGCCCCCGGGCGGCCCCGCCCTCCGCAAGCGTTTCGTCACGTCGGTGGGCGCGTTCGACTTTGGGCCCCTGCTCGCGGGCAGGTCTCTGGAGGGAGTGGCGGCGGCGGCAGCGGCGGCGCCTGCGCCAACGCGCAGCAGGGGCGCGGCCGCCTCCCTCGCCACTGCCGCGGGCGCGGAGGCCGCCTCTGTCCGGTCGGACCACAGCGACGTCCTCCGCATCACGAACAGCGGCCTCGTCGCGCTCTCAGCTGACGTGTCCCTCGCCAGCGAGACTGATGGATTCGGCTTCGACCCTGCTACCGCGCTCGTGGCTGGCGCGGCCGCGGCCGCGCTCGCCCGCCCGCCCGGCGTCGCAGGGGGCGACGCCGGCACAACCGAGGTCGACGGCGCCGCCGAGCCGGCTCCGTCCGCCTTCCGTGTGGAGCCCAGCCGCATCGAGGATCTGTCGCCTGGCGAAACCGCCGAGCTGCGCATCATCGCAGCTCCCTCCCGTCCCGGGACCGTGTCCAACGCAGTTGTTGTGGCCCCGGCTGGCGTGGCAGAGGCGTCGGTGTTCCCCGTGCAGGCCAGTGGAGTGGCGCCCCAGCTCGCTCTCGAGGGGGCGTGGGCCGGCGCCGGCGCTGATGCCGACGCCGATGCCGATGCCGATGGCGAGTCGCGCGCTGGCGACCGGCGTCGTCTCGAGTTCGGGCGGCTGCTCCTTGGGCGGCGGGAGGAGCGTCGCTTCCGCGTGCGCAACCCTTCCCAAGTCGCGGTGCGCTGGCGCTTCGACCCCTCCTCGCTCGAGGCGCTGCCCCTCTCGGTGGAGCTTGTACCGACGGAGGGGCTGCTTGCCCCAGGCGCAAGTGCAACGGTTTCGGCTGCCTTTGAGTCTGACTCGCCAGTGATGCTGGACGAGGCCGTGTGGGTGCAGTTCGCAGATGAGCACGGCCTGGCGGCGGCCGGGCCAGGCGACGGCGAGGACCAAGATGCTGTCGACGCTGCGGCGGCAGAGGCCGCCGCGATCGCAGCAGGGGCCGGCGCCGCCTCTGGCAAGGACAAGAAGGGCGGCAAGGATAAGAAGGGCGGCAAGGATAAGAAGGGCGGCAAGGACAAGAAGGGCGGCGCCGCAGCAGCCGCCGGCAAGGACAAGAAGGGGGGCAAGGGCGCAGCGGCGGCGGCGGCAGGCGGAGGCGCAGGCGGAGGAAGAGGGGAAGGGGCGGAGGGCGAGGGCGGGGCCGGCGCGCTTGCTCTGTGGAGCGGCGGCACGCGTGTCCGGCGGCGGGCCATTCGCGTGGTGGCAGAGGCGTTCGAGGCCTCGCCGCAGCTCCGCTGGCCGGAAGGGGAGGAGGAAGGCTCAGTCGACTTCGGCACGGCGCGCGTCGGCGAGAGCCGCCAGAGGCACCTGTGGCTGGTCAACAACGGGAAGTACTCGCTCCGGTTCGGCCTGACGCCACCCGCGGGCGCCGCTGGGCGGCTGGTCACTCTGCTGCTGGACGAGGACGAGGAGGCAATGGCTGCTGCCATGGCGCGGCGGCAAGAGCTCCTCCCTGCGCTGGACGCCGGCCAGATCCCCGGCGCGTCGCCAGAGGCGAGGGAGGCGGCAGCGGCCGCCGCCGAGGAGCTCGAGGGCCTGATGCGAGAGCTGCCGCAGCCGGGAACCCCGCGGGGACCTGTGGAGGTGGCGCCCGGGTCGGAGCTCCGGCTGCGCATCCGATGGCTGTCCACGGAGGCCGCCGTGGCCCTGCACGGTGGCCGGGGCGAAAGCGTGTCGGTGACCATGGAGGAGGTGGAGACGGGCGAGCGCCTGGCCACCAGCCTCATCGGCCTGCGCGGCGCTGCAGTGTTCGCGCGCCCCTTTGTGCAGCCCCCGCGCGGCCTCCACTTCGGCGCCGTTCCCAACGGCACCAGCAAGGAGCGCGTGGTGTCGGTCAGGAACGACGGAGCCTTCCCGATGACGTGGCGCATGCTCCCCCTGGGCGAGCCGCTCGATGCGCTCGCCGTCGCACTGGAGTCCCTGCGGCTGGACCGCGCGCGGACGGCGCTGTGGGAGACTCCCGCCGGGGCGGACGCAGACGTCTCGGCCGGAGGCGGCAAGGGCGGCAAGGGCGGCAAGGCGGGGAAGGGCGGCAAGGCGGGGAAGGGCGACAAGAAGCCGGCCAAGAAGGACGCCAAGAAGGGCGGCGCGGGCGCAGCGGCAGCGGAGGCCCCGACGGAGCTGCCGCCTGCGGATGGCGCTCCCGTGGAGCTTGGCGCCTTTCGGGCAGAGCCCGCCAGCGGCACGCTGGAGCCCGGGGAGAGCGCCGACGTCCGCGTCGTCTTCGCGGCTGAGGGGGCCGCTGCCCTCTCGTCGCGGCTGCGCGTGGCTGTTGAGGGGGTCGACGTCCGATCCGACCCCGAGATGGCCGCCCTGGCCTACCGGCTGGCGGCGGAGAGCTGTGTGCCCGGGATCGCGTGCCGCGCGGTGGATCTAGAGGCAGTCTTCGAGGAGCAGGAGGTCGTTCCCTCCCTCGCTGAGGCAAAGGCCGCCGAGGCGGAAGCGGCCGCAGCGGCCGCAGCGGCGGCGAACAGCGCGCACGCGCTCACCGGGCCTCTGCGCTTTGCCTCAGACGCGCGCCAGGCTTCAGGGGCGTCGGCCGCATCGCTGCCGCACGCCGCCTCATCGCACAGCCTTCTCAGCGGTCCTGGTCCCGCCGCCGCCGCCGGCCCCGCTAGCGGCGCGGTGGTGGCGCCAGCCGCGGCTCGGTTCGGGCTGGAGGAGCGCCGGCTGGACTTTGGCCGGGTGGTCATCACCGCAAACCCGCGGGGCGTCACGGAACGGTTCCGGCTGACCAACCCCACCAAGATCAAGGCCACCGTCAGGCTGGCGCTCCAGCACGACGAAGGCTCGCCCGAGGCGGCCTTCGTGCTCGAGCCGGCAGAGCTGGTCATCCCGCCCCACGAGAGCCGGTCCGCGTCCCTCACGTTCCTCCCCAAGGCGTCCCGAGCGTACGGCTGCCGCGTGACGGCGGAGGTGCAGGGCGGCGAGGCCACGCCCGAGCTCCACCGCCTCGTCTTCGCAGCGGCCGGAGAAGGCACCCTTCCTTCCGTGGTCGTCGAGGCGCCCACTGCCCGCGCCCCGGACGGCTCCGTGCTGCTCAAGCTGGGCCGCGTGCTGGCGGGCCACAGCAGCGAGGTGGTCCTGCGCCTCCGGAACACGGCCGCCATCCCCGCGACGGCACGCTTCGACCGGCCAGAGCTGGTGCTTGCCGAGGCAGAGGACGGCGGCGCCGCAGCTGGCGGCGCGGCTTCTGGCGCCAAGGGCGCCGCCGCCACGGTGGCGGCAGTGCCCAAGGCTCGCGGGGCTGCCGCCGGCCCCGACCGCCTGTCGTGGGTGTCGGTCCCCGTGGCCGGTCGCAGCGTCAGCCTGCTTCCCGGCGAGGCGCGGGATGTGGCCGTGCGCCTCTCGCCGCCGCGAGCCGCCGCCGGGACGGGCGCCGGCCCGCTCCGCCTTCGCCTTCGCATGAGTGTGCAGTCCAACCCATTCGCCTCAGAGACCATCACGATCCAGGGCGACGTGGTCAGGCGCATCGTCTCTGTGTCCCAGCCCCCCTCGCCGCTCGACGAGGACGGCGCACACGCTCCCGAGCAAGACGAGGCCGAGGCCGCTGCTGCCGCTGAGCGGGCTCGCGCCGCCGTGAGGCTGGTCCTGCGTGGCTCGGAGGAGAGCGGCGTTGCTGAGGAGGACGCCGAGGCGCTCCGGGAGGCAGGCGCGCTGGCAGAGCTCGCGGAGGTGCTCTCGTTCAAACAGGTGCTCTTGCCGCCCCCGGCAGAGCCAGTCGCGGAGGGAGAGGGCGCTGTCGCGGCCGCCGCCGGGGAGCCGGCAGGCGAGGGCGACGGCGCTGCCGCGGCCGAGGCCGAGGCCCCAACGCAGACCCGGGTGTTCACGCTCTCCAACAGCGGGCAGCGGCCGGTGCGCCTGTGGCTGCCCCGCGTGCCCGCGGTGTCATTCGAGCCGTCGGTGGCCCATGTTCCGGCGGGGGGGGGCGTGGAGGTGCTGGCCACCTTCGCCCCTGCCGCGCCGCTGAGCGTCACTGCCCGCCCCGTTGTGGTCAGCTACATCCCAGTCACGTACGAGGCCGAGGCAGCCAGCGCGTTCGGCGGGACCGCTGGCTTGCTCGGCGGAGCCGGGGCCGCGGGCGGGAAGGGCGCGGCCAAGGACAAGAAGGGCGCGGCGGCTGGCAAGGGCGGCAAGGCCGCCGCGGCAAGCAAGGCCAAGCCCAAGCCCAAAGCCGGCGGCGGCAAGGACAAGAAGGGCGGCAAGAAGGGCGCCGCCGCGGCTGAGCCGGAGGCCGAGGAGGCGCCGCTCGAGGAGGAGGAGGACACGCCGCCCGAGGTGGCAGAGCCGTCCGTTGCCTGGAGCAACCAGCACGCGCAGGGCGCTGCCGTGAGGTTCGTCCCGGTGGGCTCCAAGGAAGCCGCAGCGGCGCAGGAGGCCGCGGCAGCGGCCAAGGAGGCTGCTGCATCAGAGGAGGAGGCCACGGGAGCGGCGGCGCTTCCGCTGGTCACCGTCGAGCCGGCGCTTGCTGGAGACCAGCTCACGGTGCGCGAGCTGCCGGCCGAGCCGGCGTGGGCGCCCGCCACCGGGGCGGACGTCGCCTCGCCCGGCCGCTGCCTTCTGCTCCTCGCCTGTTCGGCGGACGCGCCCCGGCTGGAGGCCAGGCCGGCCGGCATCGCCTTCAAGCCCACAATGATGTTCCAGCGCCGCACCGCGTCGCTCACGCTCGTCAACCCCTCGGCTGTGGACGTGCCCGTCACATGGCGGCTCCGCGACGAGCTGGAGGGCGCCGCGCCCGCGGTCCACGGGGCGGCGGAGGATTCGGCTCCCGCCCCCTGCCCGTTCGAGATCAACCCGCCCTCCGTCGTGGTCCCCGCTGGCGGGTCAGCGGCTGTGTCCGTCGCGTTCGCGCCACACGACGCGGGCGACGGCCGCTGGGTGGCCGAGGCGGAGCCCTCCGCCGCCGTGGTCGCGGCGCCGCTTGCGCCCGGCGCACCCGCGTGGTGGCCCGTCGTGCGCCTGGAGGGCAGGGCTCTCAGGCCCGTCGCCCACCTCGACACGCCCGCCTCAACCTACCTCCAGGAGCGGGATGCGTCGCTCCCGGGGCCGGACGGCCAGCCCGGCCCGCTGGATCCCGCCACACGCGTCCTGGAGATCGAGTCCCTCGGCGTCGGGGTGCGCAACACAGCGCGGTTCCTCGCGTACAACCCCTCCGCGCAGCCTTGGGACTTTGCCTGGGAGCCGGTGGGCGCTCGCCACCCAGCCTTCCGCTGCGGCGTGCAGTCGGGCACCCTCCTCCCCGGCCGCCGCGCCGAGATGGCGTTCGAGTTCGCGCCCACCGATGCCGCGCGCGCAGAGTCCTTCTGGCGGTTCACGATCCCGTCGCACCGCCTCTCGCAGACCTTCCTGGTGACGGGGTCGGTGCGCGACCCGCTCGTGTCACTCGACAGACCCGCGATCGACTTCCGCCGCCTTCTCGTGGGCGCGCACTCCACGTCGACGGTGCAGCTGACCAACGCGGAGAGCGTGCCCTTCGCCTTCACCGTGGAGGGCGGCGCCGACGGCCCGGAGGGGGCGCCGGGCAGCGACGCGAGCCGCGCCAGCTCCGCCGTGCGCGTGTCGCCCTCGTCGGGCACCGTGCCCGCCCGCGGCTCCATCCCCCTCGAGGTGACGTTCGCGCCTCGCGCAGAGGGCGCCGTGAACGCCGTGCTCCGCTGCTCCGTGCGCCGCAAGCCACTGCCCCTCCGCCTCAACGTCAAGGGGGAGGGGTTCGTCATCAGCGACGCGGTCATGGTCGAGGCGGCCCCTGGCCTGGACGAGTTTGGCTTCGCCGGCGCAGGGGCCGCCGAGGGCGGGGGCGAGGCCGGCGCCCTCATCGAGCTGTCGGCAGGGGAGCCATCGTCGCTGGCGATGGGTGCCATCGAGGTCGGGGACACGGCGACCCGTCGCGTGGTGGTTGCCAACAGGGGGTCCGTGCCCTTCGAGTACCGGTTCGAGCTGCGAGGCGGGGCCGCGGGCCGGGCCGGCGTGGTGCCCGACGGAAACCACGGCCGCTCCCTGGCCTCCGCCACGGACGCGGACGGCATGACACTCGGCAGCACGCGGGCGGGCAGGCGGGCGGCAGCGGCCGCTGCTGCGGTGGCGGTCTCGCCGTCGTCGGGCCGCGTTGCTCCCGGGGGAGAGCAGAGCGTGGTGGTCACGTTTGCGCCCCGAGACGACGTGGCCCTGGGAGCGCTCCGTCTGGACTGCGTGGTGGCGGGCACCCGCACCTACTCCCTCTCGCTCTCCGGCGAGGGCCACCGCCCCCGGGTGGAGGCATCGCCGACGTCCATCGACTTTGGCACGGTGTTCCTGCCGGCGGCCGGCCAGCCGCCGCGCTCCGTGACGCGGCTCGTGCGCTTCACCAACGCCGAGGCGGACGCAGACGCCACCATCGAGTGCGTCACCGCTCAGTCAGCGCACCTGTCCGTGGGTGCCCCAGCCCTGGTGGTGGCGGCCGGGGACACCGCCGAGGTGCCGGTGACCTTCACTCCGCAGGCGGACCGGTCGTACGCCGACGCGCTGCGGTTCGAGGTGAACGGGCGGCACCCGCTCGCTGTGGCCGTGCGCGGCAGGGGCGTGCCGCTGCTCCTCGACCTGGCCGACCCCGCCCAGCGCATGCTTCGCTTCGGGGGCGTGCACGTGGGCGCGTCGGCCTCGCGCACTGTGGTTGTCGTGAACGCCAGCGCTCGCACCGCCGCGTTCGAGCTGGTCGACGGCCCCGCCGAGGACGGGGAGGAGGCCGCCGGGGCGGGCGGAGCCGGCAGGTGGGCTGCCGAGCCGGAGGGGCTGCTTGGCAGGCGAGGCGTGACCTGGTCGCCGTCCGCGCTGCGGCTGCGGCCGGGGCAGCGGCAGGCGGTGGAGGTGCGCTTCGCCCCGTCGGTGCGCGCGGAGGCATTCGAAGAGGTTCTGTTTGCCCGGCTCCTTCCCGAGCCCGGGGAGGCGGACGCCGTCGCGGACGGTACGGCGGGCGGCGGGGCCGTCGCCGAGGGAGTGCCTCCGGGTGACGCGAGGCCGTTCTTGCGGGTGGGGGGAGCGGCGCAGGGCATGAGCGTGCGGCTGGAAACCGACGCCGTGGCCTTCGGCGCCGTCTGCCTCGGCGGCAGCACCACCCGGAAGCTGCTCATCATCAACGACGGCGACCTCCCGGCCACGTGGGCCTTTGACGCCGCGGCAGTGGGCGGCTCGGGGCAGTTCACGGTGCGGCCCCTCACCGGCCGGGTGGGCCCGCGGTCGGACGCGGCCGTGGAGGTCGTGTTCCGCCCGCGCATGCTCGCCGACGACGTGCGCATGGGCGGGGTGCGCATGGATGTCGAGGGCGGCGAGCCCTGCGCAGTCAGCTTCTCGGGGGCGTGCGTGCCCAAGCCGGCGGCGGCGGAAGAGACGGTGCGGTTCGAGTGCGCCGCCCGCGCGTCGACGACCAAGCAGCTCAAGCTGCCGGCCAACCCCTCGGACGAGCCGGCGGTGCTGCGTCCCGTCATGGACTCCCCGCACTGGTCGGCGCCCCACTCAGTCCCGGCGCGTCCCGGGGAGGCCGTGACGATCGACGTCGTGTACAGCCCCGGCGCGATGACGGGAATCGCCCCGGGCGCCGCGGCCGAGGGCGCCGTCGCCGCAGGGGTGGCAGGGCGGGACCCCGAGCACAAGGGCACGCTCTTCGTGTCGCTGCCAGACGGCTCCGGCGCGCTGTGGCACCTCGTTGGGCGAGCAGGCCCCCCCGCCGAGGACGAGGCCATCAGCGCCACCACCGCCGCGAAGAAGGCCGTCAACGTGACGGTGCCCGTGAAGAACTGG
Organism: Cafeteria roenbergensis; assembly: GCA_008330645.1. NCBI lineage: Eukaryota > Bigyra > Bicosoecida > Cafeteriaceae > Cafeteria > Cafeteria roenbergensis. The sequence goes on from VLTN01000053.1 coordinate 93,556, forward strand.
AGTTCGGCGCCCCAGCGCCTGTCAGTCGCGTGGAAGGTGCCGGCGGGCGCCCCCGTCGAGGTGCGCGGTGCTCAGGCCGTGGACGTGCCGGCAGGCGGCAGCCGGGACTTCCGTCTCACGGTCGTGCCGCACACGGAGGGCGACACGGAGGTGCCCATCACGTTCACGTCTGACCGCACCGGGGAGTTCTCGACGCGCCGCATCCGCATCCACGCCTCGCCGGCCGAGCCGCTGGAGGACCTCGCGATCGAGACCGTGGTGCGCCAGACCGCGCGCCGCACCGTGGCCGTGGTGAATCCCTTCGCCGGCACCGGCTCCGGCCCCGCGGAGGTCACCTTCGAGGAGCCCACGTGCAGCAGGCCCGACATCCGCGCCACGTGGCTGCGCCGCCCCAGCGCTGGCGAGAGGGAGGGGACCATCGCGGTGGACTTCCGCCCCGTGAAGCCCACAGCGGGCGACGCGCCCGGAGGCGCAGCCGCGGCTGCAGCGGCCACGGCCTCCCCGCGAAGCGCCGCGGGCGTGGAGCTTGCCGAGGTGGTGGTGCAGTCGCCGCAGCTGGGCAGGTTCCGCTTCGCGCTCCGCCTGCGGGCGGTGCCGGCGGGAGTGGCCGCGCCGCTGCGGTTCCGGGCGGCGCTTGGGCAGTTTGACAAGCAGCTCTTCTCCTTCAAGCACTTTGCTGCCCAGGCGGAGGCGTACTCCGCCACGCTCTCCGGGCCAGGCGCGGACGCGTTCGTGGTGGGCGCCGCAGCGGCGGACCCTGCCGCCGTCGGAGCACCCGCCTCTGCCGCCGTGACGGTGCAGGCCCCCGCCGCCGCGGGGTGGGACGGCCAGCAGGTGGACGTGCCGGTGGCGTTCCTGCCCGTCGCCACGGGCGCCGCCCCAGCTGAGCTCGTCCTCAAGAGCGACTCCGGGGTGGAGCACCGCGTGAAGCTCGCCGGCACGGGCGAGCCCCCCGCCCCCTCGGGCCCGTTCTACTGCGAGCCGGGGGGCGCGCTCGCGGTGCCGTTCCGAAACCCCTTCCCAGAGCCGCGAGCCTTTTTGCCAGCCAGCGACTCGCCCATGTTCAGCGTGGATTCGGCCCCGCTGGAGGTGGGTGCGCGCGCGTCGGCCGCCGTGACAGTGCGCTGCGAGGCCCCGGCCGGGGCTGCCGGCCCGGCCCCGTCCGGCAAGGTCGTGCTCACCTGCCCCTCGGAGCCGGCTCTGCCGCCGTGGGTGTTCTTTGTGCGCGGCGAGGCCCCGCCTGCGGGCGCCGAGGCCGGCTCTGCCGGGGTAGCTGCGGGCAAGGGCGCCAAGGGCAAGGCGAAGAAGCGGTGAGCATGTCTGTGTGACGGTTGTGCGATCGTGCCAGTACAATCGATGCTTGCGTATGGCAGCCGCGATTGTTGCGGCGAGTGTCAGCGGGAGGTGTGTGGCGTTGCTGCGAGTCGTCACACAACTTCGAGGTGATGGTGTTCGAGGGGACGGGGGCAGGAGGCCCTCTCGCCAACCGAGCTCCGCGACGCGACAAAACGCGATGGGGCGGGGCGGGTGGCAAGGAAGCAGTGGTTGTGGCGACACCGGGCACACGCACTCGCACAGACACAGAGAGAGACACAATCACATACACACAGACGCACAGCGCCAGATACGCAGGCGGCGGGAGACGGGCGGCAAGCAGGGCGGTGGCCGGGCCGCAGGCGGCTCCCATCGCTGCCCACCTCCCCCCTTCCCGCGCGCAGAGCGAGGCAGGCAACGGCGCGGCGACGCTCACTTTGATGCGCGGGCTCCGGTGTTTTCCCTGCGCCTCTTGGCAGACTTCTTCACCTTGGTGACGCGCTGCTGCCTCGCCGCGGCCTTGACTGCCGCCTTGTGCGCGCGGCGCTCCTCCTTGGTGGCGTCGCGGAGCTTGAAGGCGCCGTCGTCGTGCTTGCGGGCCGGGGCGTCGCCAGCAAGTCGCGCGGCGTCCTCAGCCGCCTCGGCTTCGCGCTGCTCCGAGAGAATGCGACGGCTGTTCGCCGTGTACTCGAGGCGGTGGTTCTCGATGGACAGCGCGCCGAAGCCCGGCACGAAGGTGGTGTCGAGGCCAATCATATTGGCGGCCTCGAGCGCAGCGGCCACAAGCTCGGCCGACGGGCCGTCCGCCAGCAGGTCGTCCAGCGTTGGGCCGGTCGCTTCAGAGGACTTGCTCTCCGCCACGGAGCGGGCGTCGCCGGCGGAGGCCCCAGCGGCAGCGGTGTCGTCGTCATCCTCGTCGTCGTCCTCGTCGTCGTCCTTTTCGCCGCCCGCTGCCGACGCCCCGTCCTTCTGGTCGTCGTCGTCGCCGCCGCAGCTGTCAGCGTCGGCCCCCGCCTCCCCTGACTCCACCGCCCCCGCGTCGGCCGTGTCGGCCTCCTGAGACGCCGCCTCCTCCTGGCGAGAGCCGGCCGCGGCGCTTGCGGCGGCTGCGCTCGCAGCGGCAAGCGCGTCTGCCGCGGCCGTCCCCGCCGCTGAGGCGGCGCTGCCCGGAGCTGCGCTGGCCGCACCGGCTTCCGCTGCCTCTGCCTCCGCGCCCTCGGCCGGGCGCTCGGGCGCCACGAGCGCCTGCGTGAAGGCCGCCTCGCCGCGCTCCACGCGGTCCGCCTCCGCCTCGGCGTCGTCGACGTCGGCGAGCGAGCGAGGGATGAAGGCCTGCATGAAGACGTTGTGCTCGGCCTCGTCCTCCGCCGACGTGAACACCTCGCCGCCCTGGCGAGACCGCACCTCGCTCCACACCGCCGCCAGGTATGCGTCCTCCGCCGCCTTGTCGGGGAGGGCAGGGTGCACCACGAAGTCGAAGAGCTCTCGCGGGGTCATGACCCGCAGGCCGCACCTGCGGCCGAAGTAGTATGTGACGTTGGCGCAGTCCATCCGGAGGAAGTCCATGGCGCGCGGGTGGTCGCTCTCCACGGACTGGCTCACGTCGATGACCACCACTCTGCCCTCGTGCCACAGGAGGTTGTACTCTGACAGGTCGGCGTGCACGAGGCGACAGCGCTCCCACATGGCGCGCATCGCGTGGACCACCTGCTCGTAGGCGGAGGCCTGCTTGGAGGGCGAGAGCTTCGCATCCCGCAGGCGGGGGGCGGGCCAGCCGTCGGTGCCGATGAAGTCCATGAGGAGGACGTGGCCGCGGAGGAGGCGCGGGGTGGGGCAGTGGACCCCCGAGGCGCGCAGCCTTCTGAGGTTGCGGATCTCCTTCTCCGCCCACATCTTCACCATCTTGCGGGGGTTCTTGCGGCTGTAGCCGGAGCGGAAGCGGTACTCGCCGGACACGTACCGGTCGCGGTCCTTGAACACGAGAATGGACGTCTTGAATACCTTGAGAGCGAAGCCGTTGGGCGCCACGGTCCCGGCGCTGGCTCCGACGGCGTCCATGTCGGGGCCAGCGGCGGCGGCGGCGGCGGCGGCGGCGGCGTCGGCCGCGGGGCCAGTACCCCCGATCGCGGCGGCGCGAGACCCGTCGTCAGCCATGACAGACTCGTGCACGTCGGCGAGGGCGCCCTTCTCGGCGAAGTACACGTTCGCCTCCTTTCCGGCGCTCACGCAGCCGTACACCTCCCCGACGAGGCCCTGGCTGACGAGCCGAAAGATAATGAGGCGCGTGCGCGGGTCCAGCACCAGGTCCACGGTTGCGCGGTCGTCGCGGCCGGTGTGCCGCGGCGCGCGCTCCGACGCCCGCTCGACCAGGCCGAGCTTGATGCGCGAGCCCACGCTGCGCTCCAAGCTCGCAAGGTCGTCGTTGTCCCTCCTGCGGGACCCCTTGTGAGCGCCCCCCCCTCCCCCACCGCCGCCGGGTGCGCCGCCTTCTTCGCCCACGCTGCTGCTGCTGCTGCTGCCTTTGCCGCCGTCGAGCCCGAGCAGCTCGCCTGTGCGCCGTGTCACGCCCGCGCCTTCCTCCGGCGCGGCGCCACTGCCTGTCGCCGTGAACCGGACCTTCCGCCCGCTCTCAGCCTTGCTCTGGGCCTGGAGGGCGCGCTGCGCGGCCTGCTGCTCCTTCAGCTCGGCCGCCTTGGCGCCGTCCTCGCTGCTGAGCAGGCCCTGCTCTCGCGGCATGGCAAACAGCGCCGCCTCGATCTCAGCCTCCACGTCAGCTTGACTGGTGGCGGCCTTGGCGGGCGCCTGGGCGTGCCGAACACACGCTTGCGCAGAGCCGCGCTGGGGCGGCACGTCGGTCTCGCGTGCGTCCGAGCTCTCGGGCGCCCAGTCGTCGTCAGACCCCACGTCCTCCTCCAAATCTCGGAACCGGTCAGCCATGGCTGGCTGGCAGGCGGCGGGAGCCTCGGGAGCAGGAGTACGGAGGCACACTCGCCGGCAAAGGCAAGCTCCCGCTCTGCCGGCAGAGCCGCGCCCGCCGGCCGAGGGGGAACTGCGGACGACTGACCTTGCAAGGCAGGGCGAATTTCAAACCACCTCCCGGGTCGGGCGCAGCAAGCTCGCCCCTGCGCACGGCCAGGCCGGAGCAGCACCGCCGCTGGACACCTCGGCCGCAGCTATGGATATTGTCATTCCGGGGCCCAGGACCCTGCTGCGCCTCGCCAAGCTGCGCGATCAGGCGTTTGTGGTGAGCGCGCAGCCGCCCGTCCTCGCGCTGCCGCCGCGGCCGCCGCCGCGGGCACCGGACATCCCCCCGGCTCACGAGGCCGCACCGTTTCAGCCATGGCACCTCGGGGGTGTTGCCTTGCCCGCTGCGAGCGACGCGCCGTGGCCTGGGCCGTGCCCACGGCTCGTCGCAGCGGGCTCAGGCCGTCCCAAGCGTGCGTGCACTCGGTCGACGGCGGGCTACGCCGGAGAGAGGGGAGCGCCCTTTGCCTGGGCACGACCGCTCTTCCCCGCTGCATACTTCCTGCGGACCGGCTACGAGCATCGCCCGATGCTGCGACCGGGAAGCGCGGGAGCGCGAGCGGCGCCCAAACCTTGCACATGGAGCCCCCGTGGCTCTGGCTCCCGCGACCCCCCCCAAGGCCCCCGCCTCCGTGATTGCACCCCTTGGTCACCCCACTGCAGCATGATCGCGATGCGTTCGGAAAGGTTGCGGCCGTGTCCCTCGTCAATGGCAAGCGCGAGGAGAAGGAGAGCTTGGTGACGAGCATGCAGGTGAGCGGGCCAGGCGCAGCAAGCGTTGAAGAGCTTGAGGGGGGAGGAAGGCGGCGCATGGCTTCCAAATGCCGCTTGGCCATCGCCGCTTCGGCGCCGGGCGGCCGTGCAGTGGCCACGGCTGCGCACTGCTTGGACACATGGCCAGCGCCGACTGCTCGCTCCATCCCTCTCTGGTCCTGGCCCTGGCCCGCGCAGCTCAACGTCCTGGACTACGAGTTTCCGTCCACACTCATGGTGCTGTTTGCCGACCGCGTGGTGTTTGTCAGCACCAAGAAGAAGCGTGAGGCTGCGGCGCGCCCGCGTCTGCGCCCCCCTCCCCGCCGCGCTCGCACCTCCGAGCTGACCGGCTGTTCGCCCCTCCCGCTCGGCCCGCCGCCCCTCGCTCCGTGTGGCCTTGCGCTGGGCCCGCCGCCGCCGCCGCCGCCGCCGCCGCCGCCGCCGCTGTCGCTTCCCCACACGCTGCCGTTCACTGCTTTCGCCGCGGCGCTCATTCGCGTCCGACTCCGCGCAGTTTCGCACCTCGAGGACCTCCGCGCCACCGCGGAGGCTGCCGTGGCAGGGAAGCTGCCGGCCAGCGCTGACGGCGACGTGCGGGGCATGGCGGCGCTGAAGCGCGCGCCTCTGGCTGTCGAGCTCCGAGCCCGGGCCAAGTCGGGCGACGACGACGTCATGTCCAAGCTGGCCGAGGAGATCAAGGCCGCCGGCGGCTCGGCCGGGGCGGGCGTGGGCGTGGTGGCCAAGGCCCCGGGGCTGGGAGACTTTGCCAAGGACTGGCGCGACGCCCTCGAGGCCGCCGGCGTCAGCACCGCAGACTGCACCGCGGGGCTCGTGCAGTCCATGGCGATCAAGGACCGCTATGCCGCCGAGGCGATGAAGCAAGCCGGGCTCATGTCCGCCGCCATCATGAGGAAGAAGTTCCACGAGGCCTTCACCACGGCCATCGAGGACGGAAAGATGCCCTCGCTCGCCGAGCTGAGCAAGGCGATGACAGAGGCCGGCACAGAGGACCCCCGCACCATCTCCAAGACCCTAAAGGGGCTCGACCACGACGCCCTGGACATCGGGCTCCCCGCGTGCGTGCAGAGCGGCTCCAGCATCAACGTGGACATTTTCAAGGCCACGCCCTCCGCTGAGAAACTCACCGCTGACACCGCCGTCTTCTCGTTCGGGGCTCGCTACAGGTCCTTCCACGCTGTGCTGGCGCGGACCCTCTTCGTGAACACCACCCGCAGCCAGACGGAGGCGTACAAGGCGCTGACGGAAGCGCACGGGACCCTGCTGGAGGGCCTCAAGGCCGGGTCGGTCATCGGCGACGTGGTGAAGGAAGCCCGCGCCATTCTGAGCAAGGGGGTGCCTGGCGCAACCATCCCCGAGTGCATGGGCTCCGGCGTGGGCGTGCTGGTGGAGGAGCCGGGGCTCCGCCTCACAGAGGACAACACGCGCACCGTCGAGGAGGGCATGAGCTTCGCTGTGGTGACTGCGGTCAAGGACGCCCCGAACGAGGACTTCAAGGAGGGCGCCAAGGGGAACGCGGGCATGAAGACCTTCTGCCAGGTGCTCGCCGACTCCATCGTGGTCATGAGCGCAGCGGACCCGCACCCCACCTTCGTGCTGACCAACAAGGCCGACCGCGACCTGGGCAAGGTTCGGTTCTACCTGGAGGACGAGGAGGGCGACGAGGATGACGACGAGGACGGTGAGGAGGACGACGACGACGACGATGAGGAGGAGGAGGACGTGGGCGCCTACCGCGACCAGGTGCGTCGCTCCAGCCGGATCAAGGAGGCGGTGGGAGACACGGACCAGCTCAGGCAGGAGCGCGAGCAGCGCGCCCTGCAGCTGGTCAAGATCTTCGAGCGCAGCGTGGCAGAGCGCCGGGCAGAGCTGGACAAGGCCACCGGCGGGTCCAAGGAGACTCCCCGCGAGCTGGCCGTGCGCAAGGCGAAGCCCATCCGCGCGTACGACTCCCCCGCGGAGTACCCCGTGTCGGCGGCGCCCAACCGCGTGTTCGTGGACAAGGAGCGCCAGTGCGTCCTGCTCCCCATGTACGGCCAGCTCGTGCCCTTCCACGTGGCTTGCATCCGCTCCGTGACGAAGAAGGAGGAGGGCGGCCGCACCGTGCTGCGCATCAACTTCTACGGGCCGGGCCAGTCGGCTGGCAAGACCTGCCCCCCCGCCATGGTGGCCGCGATGGAGCAAAACCCGTACCACGCCTACGTGAGGGTGCTCTCCTACCAGTCCAAGGAGGGCCGCAACCTCAGCCACGCCGAGCGGCTCATCAAGGACATCCAGAAGCGGATGCACAGCGAGACCGCGCAGCGCACTGAGCGCAGCAACCTGGTGAAGCAGCCCAAGCTGCTCGTCAACCGGGCGGGCAAGGTGCCCCGCCTGCAGCGCCTCAACATGTGGCCGCACATCAGCGGCCGCAAGTCCGTCGGCGCGCTCGAGGCCCACACCAACGGCCTGCGCTTCCGGGCGGAGCGGGGCGAGATCCTCGACATCATCTACGACAACATCCGCCACGCCATCTTCCAGCCCTGCAAGAAGGACCTCTACGTCATCATCCACTTCCACCTGCACCACCCCATCATGGTCGGCAAGAAGAAGCACCGCGACATCAAGTTCTTCACCGAGGTGATGGAGTCCGCGCAGAGCCTCGAGGGCACCCGCCGCTCCATGTACGACCCTGACGAGCTCGCGGAGGAGCAGCGCGAGCGGAACCTGCGCCAGCAGCTCAACAAGGCCTTCCGCAACTTCGTGCAGAAGACGGAGCTGGTGGCGCAGTCGGAGCCCCACTCCTCGGCGCTCGAGTTCGACGCCCCGTCCCGGGACCTCAGCTTCCACGGCCGCGCCCTGCGCGAGATGGTGGAGATCAGCCCCTGCCGGGACTGCATCGTGTCGCTGTCCGAGAACCCCCCGTTCGTCCTCTCACTTGACGACGTGGAGCACGTCCACTTCGAGCGCGTCATCTATGGCGCAAAGAACTTTGACATTGCCTTCGTGCTCAAGGCCTCTGCGGTGGAGCCCGGCCAGGACGAGGTGCGGATGGTGACCATGGTCCCCATGCAGCACCTGGACACCCTTCAGAAGTGGCTCGTTGACGTCGTTGAACAGCTCTACACCCAGGGTACCCGCGCCATGAACTGGAAGACGATGATGGCCGTGGCGCGGGAGCCCAGCTTCTACTCGGACAAGGACGAGGACGGCGAGCCCAAGCCCATCGGGTGGGCGTTCCTCATGGACAGCACCGAGGGTGGGGAGGAGGAGGAGGACGAGGAGGAGGAGGGCGAGGCGTTCGAGGCCGACGAGGACGACGACGATGACGACGACGATGAGGAGTTTGACGAGGCCGTGGACGACGAGGAAGAGGAGGAGGATGACGACGACGAGGACGGCGACGAGTTTGAGGAGGACGACGAGGAGGAGGTGGCAGACTGGGAGACGATGGAGCGGAACGCCATGGAGGAGGACCGCCGCGCCGAGGCGCTCGACCGCGAGCGGTCCCGCAAGGAGGGGGCGTCCGAGGGCGCCGGGTCGAGCAGCCGCAAGCGGCCTCGCGACGGCGGCGAGCGGTCCAGCGGCAAGCGGTCCAAGCGCGCCTGAGAGCGCCCGGCCGCCCGCTGCCCAGCGGGGTTGCGTCTTGGTTGCGTTTCACTCGCCCTGCGTGTATGTGTGGCATTGCGGATTCTGTCGCGCAAGCCGTGGAACTCGCGCTTCTGCCTTGGTCGCGCCCGGGCTCATCCCGTCACTCGCTCACGCCGTTGCCCGATGACGTGGCGGCGATCGACCACTCGATGACTCCGTCTGCGCACACGGCCTTGGCTGGCGGGCGCGCCCGCCGAGGCTGCCAAGCACTCTCACGGGCGCGGCACGGGGGCATGCTTCGCGCCGCGGGAGCGGTGCTGCGAGCGCGGGTTCCGGTAGCGCGGCGCTCGCTCGTGACCGCGCTCCCGGACCAGGCACCGCCGATGAGCGCAGCGACTGCCGCGGACGTGCTCCGCACCGTTCCCAGAGACGACTTGGAGGAGCTGGCGCGTGTGAGGAAGGGCCCGGCTTCCAAGGTGGGGGGGGGGACTGCGCTGCATTGCGCGACGGGCTGCAATTATTGTCCGCCCCCCGACGCCGCGGCCGCGCGAGTCCTGGTCCGCAGGTCGCGTTTGACTCCAGGTCTCTGATGATCGTCACCGGCGCCGGCATTTCCACGCGGAGCGGCATCCCGGACTACAGGTCGCCTGGCAGGGGCGAGTACAAGCCGCTGCAGCAGGCCGAGTTTGTGTCGTCTCGCCCCGCCAGGCAGCGGTACTGGGCGCGCTCCACGCTGGGGTACCGCCGCATGAACAAGGCAAACCCTAACCTGGGGCACGACCTGGTTGCGGGCCTGGAGCGGTGGCGCAGTGCCGAGGGGCTGGAAACAGCGCTGGTGACGCAGAATGTGGACGGACTCCACGCCCGCGCTGGAAGCCCGTCGGTGCTGGAGCTGCACGGCACGATTCACCGCGTCGGTTGCCTGGAGTGCGGCGTGGACGTGTGCCGCGCCGAGCTGCAACAGGAGCTCGAGCGCCTCAACGCGGGCTGGCTGTCGGCGCACGGGCTGGCGCCAAAGCACGGTCCGGAGCTCGCCGGCCGCACCATGCAACGCCCCGACGGCGATGCGGAGTTGCCCGAGAGCGCCTACGCGTCGTTCCGCATGCCGCATCTCTGCCTCCGCCCGAACACGAGCTGGTCTGCGCCGGAGGACGGCCCGAGCGGCCCCATCGTCAGAGCGGCCGTGAAGGCGCGCCGCGAATGGGAGGAGCGCCACGGGCCGGCCGACAGTGCCCCGTCGTTTGCCGACGCGCTGCGCCCGCTTCGTCGGCACGAGCCGCGCGGGCGCCGCTCGTGCGCGAACGCGCTCATGCCTCGAGTGGTGTTTCACGGCGGCGCCCTGTCCAAAGCGGTGTCGGCGCAGAGCCTGAGCCTCGCCGCGCAGGCGGACGGGGTCCTGATGCTGGGATCGTCCCTCACGGTCTTCTCGGCGTATCGCCTCGTGCGCCAAGCGAGCCTGGCAGGCGCACGGGTCGCCATCGTAAACCACGGGGCGACGCGCGCCGACGCGTTGGCAAGCGCCGTGATTGACGCGGACATTCCCGCTACTCTCGAGTGTGTGGCCGCTATGCGCGGACAGGAGTTGGTGCTCCCGGAGCAAGTAGTCCGGGTCCCGTCGCCGCTGGATCGAGCCGGCGCGACCCGTGAATGAGTGGTCGTCAATGTCCCAATTGGCTGCTTTCCCAACTAGTTGTCTCTCTCTCTCTCTCTCTCTCTCTCTCTCTGGGTCTGTGCGTGTGTCTGTGCGTGTGTCTGTGACGGGCCAGTCCACGTGGCTGTGCCCAGCCTCAAAGGGGCCGAGACGAGAATCAGTCGCAAGCACTTTGGCGCGTGCGGTTCTCCCACTGCGAGCTGTAGTGTGCGAAGCTGCATTGGGGCGGCGGCCGTTTCGCACTCAGCCGCATTCGGGCACAAGGTGGTCGTCCAGCCCAAGCAGGTCGGCGAGCACGGGCGCGATGGAGAGCACCTCGAAAGGCGCCACGCCGCGCAGCTGGTCGGCCATTTCCGGAATCGTGTCGGTGATGAAAAATCTGTCGATGGGGCAGTCGCTTGCCGTAAAGCGGCGCCAGGACTCATCGGGGAACACCGCGTGCGTCACATAAGCCATGACGCGCACGGCTCCGGCGGCTAGCAGCGCCTCGGCGCACTGCAGCAGCGTGCCGCCCGACTGCACGAGGTCGTCGACGATGCACACCACCTTGCCCGCCGGGTCGCCCTCAGCAATGTGCACAACGCGCTTGTCGCCCTCCCGCCTCTTGTGGCAGATGACCAGCGGGAAGATGGCGTGCCCGCACCGGTGGAAGTGGGAGGAGAAGCGCTTGGCGGCGCCGTCGTCAGGCCAAGCGATGGCGATGTCCGCGGCGTCGGGGCTGCGCAGCAGCCGCTCGCGCACCAGCCCCACGCAACTCCGCGGCCGCACCTGCACTTGGTCCAGGAAGAAGTGGCGCTCCTGCAGCGCGTGAATGTCCAGCACGATTAGCTGCGCCGGCCCGCTGCCGCAGGGAGGCAGCTGGCTGAGCAGCCGGGCGAGCACCCAAGCCGTCGCCACCTCCCCGGAGTGGGAGATGCGGTCGCTCTGCCCGGGGAAGTACGGGACCACCACTCTGAGGCGCAGGGCGCCGTACTGTGGCAGCGAATAGAGCACGCAGAGCTGCTCGAAGAGGGCCTGGGGGTGCCGCAGGTCCAGGAGCAGCGCCACGGTGTTGTAGCGCACGTCCTTGACTCGATCGAGCGATATGTTGGGCCAGCCGTCCGGGAACCTCCCCCACTCGATGGACCGCTTGGCGGCGAGGCCCTCGTGCTTTGAGGCCGGCTCCACCCCGAACTTTGTGAAGCAGACGCGCGTCTCGGGCGGGGGGAGGGCCTCCTGCGGGGCGGCGGCATCCCTGCGGCTGCCGTCTGGGGCGCCGGCGCCGGCGCCAATGGTTGCGGCGCCGACTCCAGCGTCGGCGGCGCCCGCGGCAGCGCCGGCAGTGTTCGCCACGCCGCCGCTGTCGTCGGGGTCGCCGCCCATCGCTCCCACCATGCCCGCCGCAGGCGGTCCCTCACCGTTGGCAGTCCGGACCAGCGCCTCGGCGACCCCGCGCATGGTCGGATAGGAGAGGACGACGGTGCCCGATGGCGTGTGCAGCGGGCCGAACCGGCCACCCACCATGCGCCGCGCAGCCATGGGCGACATGGACCCTGGCGCCGCCGCCATTGACGCACGGATCGGGTCCGGGTCGCGCGGGGCGAGCGGGGACTGGCGCCGCGCGCCGGTGCCTCCGCCCCTGCTGCCGCCGTCCGAGGAGGCGTCAGAGTCGCGCGGCGAATGCTTCGGGTGCCCGAGGGCGCGCCCGACAGTCGTGGATCCGGTGCCCATGGCGAGCGCAGCGTACTCCTCCAGACGCGCGCTCAGCTCGGCCACACGCACCTCTGTGCTCTTGCTGCCAGCATCCATCGTGAAGGCTTGGAACAAAGGCAGAATCAGCGAGACGGCCGTGCGGTCCTTGAGCGCCGACGTGACAACCTTGCGCGCCATGGACGAGATGGGCCACGCGTGCTGAAGGTGCACAGGACACAGCCGAGCCATGATCCAGGCTGCTTGGGCGACCTGACCCATCGTCGCGGGAGGCAGAAACAGCTCCTCATCCGTGCTATCCCGCGGCGCGCTGTCGGCAGCCTGGCTCGCCATTCTCGGCCAAGGCGGACTGGCACGCGCCGGCGTTCGAAGGGCACGCCAAGCCTTCGCCAGCTTCGGACAAGTGCCGGGTGCCGGGCGAGAACCGTGCCCTCGCGAGTGACTCTGCCATCTTGAATACGCTTTCGTGCGGCGCGCTGCCCAGGAGACGTGGCACTGCAACAAACGTCGCAGGCGCGCGGCAGCCAGCGGGCAGGGAGCGTGGCCTTCCGCCATGAACGCTGTGGTGATCGCGCTCAAGGAGACGACGGGCTTGCGAGGGTGGTTGAACAGGCCGACCCAAGAACCGCCGCGCAGACTGCCGGCCACTGCCAGCGCCAGCGTGACCGCGTCCCCGAGTCCCAGCGAGCAAGCGCGCTCGCGTGTGCAGGCGCGCAAGCCCTGGCTGCCGGCCCTTTGGGGTCCTGCTGAGAGGGCAGCAGCCTGTGACTTCCGAGCGTAACATCGCCGTGGCGGGTAGCGCTGATTGGCGAGGCGAGGCCGTCTCAACACGCACGATGCAGCCTTTGGGAGCGCGGCGCGGGCGCACATGGACCAAAGAAGCGTTGGCGCGCCCGGTCGTCCGAAGTCGCCAGCCGCCGCCGTTCAAGGGCGCGCGTCGGCGCTCTGGCCGCTGCCGCGCACCCAGAGCACATCGCCTGCTGCCGCCGCCCGCACAGCGCAAGCCCGCGCCCATTCACACTCGCACTGGCTGGGACGCGCCAGGCGCCCCCCTCGATGCTCGGCGAGCTGCAGCAGCTCACGCCCGGTCCGCCGCTGCGCCGTCGCTCGCGCCAGCCTCGTCGCCCGTCCCCTCCCCCGCGGGCGCGCTGTCACGCTTGCGCGCGTCGTCCGACGGCGCGGCTGCCTCGCCCTGCGCCCCCCCCGCAGCCCCCGCCCCGCTGGCTGCCTCCGCGGGCTCGTCGGCGGTGCGCCGCGATGCCGACGTCCCTGGAGCCCGTCCGGCGGCCGCGTCCGCAACTGCCTCCCTGAAGAGCTCGGCCACGGAGCCGAGAGAGCCCAGCGCCGAGTGCACGGCCTCGCTGTGGTGGCCCTTCTGGGCCTCCACGAAGGGCCGGGCGAGGGAGAAGGCCCCTCCCGCGAGCGAGGAGAGACCCGACCCGAAGGCCGCGGCCACGTCCCCAGCAGAGCCGGCCCTGGAGCCGAGCAGCGACACGTCAGCCACCCGGCGCCGCAGGAACTCCCACGTATCAGAGAAGCCCTCGGAAGTGTCGCTCAGCATGTAGAGCTCCGTGGACGCGAACACCCCCAGCAGCAGCCCCCTGCGACTGTACCAGGACGCGTCAGCTGATCGGTCCCCGGCGAGGTACCACAGCTCGTCGACCGTCACGCCCAGCTCCGTGGAGGTGTCGAGCGCGTGCTGGGGCAGCGCGCCGAGGGCCATGGCCTTGGCCCACGATCCGGAGGACACGAAGGGCGCCAGGTGCTCGAGGCGCGCCCGCACGCCGGCGATGATGCGCTCGTCGCCCGTCATGGCCTCGAGCGGCATTGCCTCCAGCTGCGAGGCCATGGCCTCGGTGGCGCGTCGCATGGCGTGCCGAACCAGCGCGAAGTCGCCCTTCTCGAACATGCCGTGCGAGAGCGGGGGGTACCTGCGGCGCCAACGGCCAACGGCCAACGGGCAAGGGGCAAGGGGCAAGGGGGAGCGAGCGCGCCGGCTCGGATAGGCTCTCGGATCAGTCGCAGCGGCACTCGGCCGGGCCGCGCGCCATGGGCGGCGACGGCAGCAAACGAGCCTCACCCCAGCTTCTGGGCTCCTGCAGAGATCGCGGCCCGGGTCCACCTGCGCGCGATGGAGACAAGGGAGCCGCGGGGCGCGGCGTTGGAGCGGGACACTTGCGCAATGGAGCGCCTGACTCATTCTTTTGGATAGCCGCAAGCAGCGGAGCGCGCCTCGTCGCACCCGTGCTCCTCCACGTAGTCTAGCGCTTCGTCCAGGATGGCAAGCTCCGGGTCGTGAAAGAGGTCCTCCTCGTCTCTGTGGCCGGCTGCCTGCTCGGTCAAGCTTCTGCCGAACTCGGCCCAGTTCGGCGCAGCCGCAGCGGAGCGGAGAGGCCGCCCTGCGCGGGCCCATGCTGGGAGGCAGCGCCTCACAGCCCGGATCATGCCACGGGAATGGATCATGGCCAGCGTGCACTGGCCCAGCGAGCCGTGGCAGAAATTCGTCGAACGCCGGCACAAGTTCGCTGTGCTCTGCCGACCGGGCTGCTGGGCGAGCGCGGACTCGCCGCGGCGAGCGCCGACCCGGACGCTACCGGGCGCAACCCAGTTGAGTGGCCGTGCGGCTGCTCTGTGTCGCGTGCCTGGGCCGACGACACCGCCGGCGGACGACGAACGAAAACGTCGGTGCGACGCGACCCCAGCTTGACCCAGCGCAGACGCGCCAGGGGGGGGGGGGAGGGGCGCCAGCTCGCGGAGCCTGAACAGATTGCGGGCTGGGTGCGAGACTGCCGCGGAGCGACGCCGTTGTTGGGCAAAGGCCAGGCTCTCTCAGTCCGGGAAGCCACACAAGACCAAAACCGTGTCGCAGGGGCGGCGAAGCCGAGAGCCACGCTCGGAACCAAAACCCATCCTCGCACGCCTCAGCACCCAAAAGCAAACACACACACACGCACGCCCTCCCGCCGTCACACGCACGCAGAGCGTGGTGCGGTGCTGCACATTAGTTGCGCCCTGGGTTGAACTGCGCAGAGGCAGCGGCAAGGCTCTCCTGCAGAGCTGCCTCGGCCTCGAGCTCAGCGCCCTGGGCGGCGGCGGCGAGCGCCCGAAGCGCGGAAGCGTGCGCATGAACGACGACCCTGATGTCGTGAGGCAAGGCCGCCTCTGCCTGGGCCAGCGTCATGCCTCCCAGCGCCGCATCGGGGGCGTCCACGTCCGGCGGCAGGCCTCCCACGTCGTCCCCAAGGCGAGCAGGCGAACGCGCGACGCTGCTGGTTTCGCCCGAGCTCGGGTCAACCTCAACGGCTTCTGCCGGCTTGCCCTCGCCCTCGTTGGGCTCCACCGCGAAGCCGGCCAGCCGCAGCGCGACCGCAGCTCCAAGCGACGTTTCCGGGTGCGTCCCGACCCCGCCGGCACTCTGCACTGCTCTGCCGGCAGCCCCGCCGCCAGCCAGAGCCCGCAGCGCCTCGACGGCCCCGTCCCGAGTGCTGGTCATGAGGCCTCGCAGCGCGACGGCGGCCCGCTCCTCCACCGCGGACTTGAGCGCCCTCATCTCGGCGTGGGAGCCCTGCCGGCCCTGCGGAATCACCGCCTGCGGCCCACCAATGCGGCCGCCGCTGCCAGCCTGGGAGGACAAGGAAGCCGCCTTTCGCTTCCGGCCGCCAGCCAGGCGGCCCTTCTTCGCAGACACCAGCGGGATCTCCAGGATGCTTGCCGCCGCGATGGGGCCTCCGGCCTCGACGACGTCCTCCTCCGTGGCGGCAAGCGCCGACGCCGCGGCTAGCAGCCCCGTGGGCAGTCCAACGGCCGGCCTCGGCCTCAGAGCCAGCAGGGCTCGGATGGACGCCTCCGTGCTCTCCTCAACGCTGGCTGCGGCTGCAGCGGCTGCCTTGGCCTCGGCTGCCGCCTGGTCGTCGCCGACCTCCAGCGCAGCTGCAACTGCGGCTGCTGCTGCTGCCGCCGCCGCCTGGTCAAGCGCCCTTGACGCCGCCAGGGCCACTGCCGCGTGGGAGCGGATGGCCTCGCTTGCTGCGAACTCGGCCGCCAGCTCGGCCGGCAGAGCCGCAAAGAGTGCCGGTGCGGGAGCACGCGAGAGCGACGTGATGTCCACTGTGCCCCGCTTGGGAGGCAGCTTGTAGAAGCCGGGGGGGCCGTCAAGCATCAGGCTGGGGATGAGCCCGGTGGTCCGCAGCAGGCCCGTCTTGGGCGACAGGGTGTGGGCGGCAGGGTTGGCGTCGCTCTTCTGGTCCTCCTCCGTGAGCTTGTACTGCGTGTACAGCCGCACGGCGGCACAGTCGGCGGGGGGGTGCTGCTGCCCTGCCCAAACTCGCTCCGAAGCGGCTCG
Organism: Cafeteria roenbergensis; assembly: GCA_008330645.1. Taxonomy (NCBI): domain Eukaryota; class Bigyra; order Bicosoecida; family Cafeteriaceae; genus Cafeteria; species Cafeteria roenbergensis. Next base: position 109,917 of record VLTN01000053.1, read on the forward strand.
CTGGGCCTTGTTGCGCGCGCTGCGAAGGCCTGCCAGCGCCTCGGCCACCACGGTCTTGTTGGCGTCCGCAGCCGTGACACGAGTTCCCCGGGCCTTTCTCTGCGACTTGCCGCCCGCCGAAGACGCGCGCCGCTGCTGCCTGGCTCTGGTCACGGCGTCTGACAGGGCCAGCAGCGTGCTCTTGTCCGACATGAGGGCATGGGCGTCCTCCACGGCGCCATCCACCGCTTCGTGGAGGAGGGCCTCGCCACGCTGCCACTCTGCCGCTGCCAACTTGAGCGACGCAGCGTCGCCCCCCGGCACGAACCCGTAGTCGGTCCACCACTCCTGGCCGCAGCGGGCGCCGCGCAGCAGCGAGCCCAGCTCAGCCACTGGCGACACGGCGTCCGACCGAAAGCGCCGCCGCGTCATGGCACCGGCCGCTGCCCCAGGGGCGGAGGAGGTGCCGGTGGCTCCTACAGAGCCCGGCTCGCCGGTGTAGGCCAGCCACAGCGGGACGCTGGGCGCGGGCTGGCTGGCTGCCTCCGCTGCCTCTCCAACGCCTTGGACCGCACCTGCGCCCTCACTCGCTGCGCGGCCTCCCGCGGGTGCCAGCGGCGGGCCGGCGCGCCGGTGCCAGGGCCGGGCCTGGAGCACGACCCAGCTCGTGGGGGGCGTGCCTGCAGGCCTGTCGGTGGCCGTGAAGATGCTGTCGGGCAGCGCGAGACCTGTGGCGGAGGCGTTCTCCACATTGAGCCCCGCGGCCACGAGCGCCACATCGGCGGCGGGAGGGCCACCGGCGGCGCCGACGGTGTCACTGGTGGGGGCGGGTGCGCTGAGAAGGGAGCCAGGCAGGGCTGGCTTCCATCCTGGAGGCGGCGTGTTGGCGAGGTCGAACAGCGGCACCAAGGCGTTGTCCGAGAGCGTGGTTGGCGCCTTGTCTTGGGCCTTTGCCTTGGAAGACTTTGACTTGGAGGCCTTGGCCTGCTTCATGCGCTGCTTTGCCTTGTCCTTGGCGTCCAGCTCGCGAACAACCACGCCGGCCTCGGGGAACCCTGGCCGCGGAATCGGCAGCTGGACATCGAACGAGCGGGACCGCACCATGGCCCACGCCCAGGCCAGCGCGGCGGTGCGGCGACGCAGAGCCCCCTTGGGGTCGGACACCGGCACAACACTCACAGAATCTGCCGGCAGTCCGGACGTCCCCGCCGGCCTATCGAGCGCCGGGCAGCTCACCTTGCCGCCTTGCTCGGGCGGCTTGGACAGTGGCTCCAGCAGCCGCGAGAGGCCACTGGCTGACTCCTGCTGCCAGGGCCGGTGGAGAGGAGCCACCGCATCGCGAAGGGACTCGGCGGCAGATCCGGAAGCCACACGCACCGAAGCCGTGGGCCACGCAGACAGCACGCGCGGGCGGCGCGGAGCCGACTCCGACAGCCCGGTTGCCGATGTCGCAGCAGACCCATCCGCGGTCCCCGTCGCCGCAGACTCCTCGCCGATTGGGTCCGCATCAGTTGGCATCGAGAGCACGTGAAGGGCGGTCGAGGCGCCCAGCTCCGACGCGTCCATGCAAAAGGCGTCGGCGAACAGGGAGGCTGCCAGCGCCGAAAGACGGCGGTCGCGGGGCGAGGCGTCGCGCTCGCGCTTGGTCATTCTTGCTGGCGGGCTCAGCCAGCGACGGGCTGCAGAGCCGACCATGGGGTGCCCCGCCACGGCCGAGGCCAAGCGCGTGACGTTGAGGGGCAGCGCCGCCACGGGAAGGCGGACTGGCGAGTCTGTGGGAGGTACGGCGCTCGCGGGAAGCGCCAGGGACATGCCGCCCCAGTTGTCGGCTTCAGAGTGAAAGCCGTCCACGCTCGCGAGCGCCCCCCGCTTGGACAGCTCAGCCTGCAGGCAAGCAGCGGCCTGCCCCTGGACGGAAGTCCCGTTCGAGAGGAGCGGGGCCTTGCAGAGCGCCGTCCCGTTCAGCCACAGCGTGCCGGGTCCAGGCACGACGAGTGCGACTTGATTCGTCCACTCGCTCGCCTCCCGCAGCGAGAGCAGCGGCCCTGCGGTGGCTGCAGCCGCCCCCGCCGCACATAGTGCCGCCAGCCACACCGCGGATGCCCACGACGGACGGGGCTGGGCCCGCAGGCGAGAAGTGGTGAGCATCGCGAAGAGCCTAGCGACACGTGGAAAGGTGTGCACACTCTCGGGCCAGGCCGGAGAGCAGGGTCCGAGCAGCGCGTGCTCGGGAGGTTCAGGACACTTGCCGGGCCGGCAGGCACGGCAAAGTCAGCGGGCGGCAGCTCGGGGCGCTGTGCGAGTGTGCGGTGCTGGTCGCGGTGCGTGCCCGAGCGCGACAAGTGTTGCGACTTTCCGATCGACCGGCGATCGACCAGCACGCAAGCCTTTCCGACCCCGCAGCGGACACACGGCCGGATTCCGGGCCTACGCCTTCTTGACGGCCTTGCCGGGCTTGGCGGTGCCGAACCACTTGTGCCGGTTTTGGTAGATGACGATGGTCCACACGATTTGCATGGCAACCAGCGCGATGGACTCGACGGACGCCACGATGCCCATGGGCAAGGAGAACTTGCCGTCGAGAATTTGCTGGTGCACAATCCAGGTGGGGTACATGCTGGCCACCAGGCGCATTGGGATCCAGGTGATGAGCATCAGCGTCTTGGCGACGAAGCCGCTGGTGGTGTTGCCGAGCCGCCTTTGCAAGATGATGAAGAAGGAGTGCGCCTCCACGGTGAGCCCGTAGAGCGGCGCGGACCACTGGATCGGCACAAAGATGCAGCAAGCCGACGTGGTCAGGCCCACGACGTGGTGCATCATGATCTCTCCCGGCCTGCGGGGGCGGTAGGAGGAGAATTGCCAGGAAGGTTGCCCGCTTTGCGGGCGGCGCTGGCGGGAGTCGAGCCGTGGGGCGCGGGTGGTCTCGCGCGCGGACGGCCGGGGCACGATGGCCGAACGGCCAATCCCAGAGCGCGGCGTGGAGGGCGGGCGGGAGGGGGGGAGTCACTCGAGCGCGCTGCTTGCGATGCCTGGCGCGCGCCGTTCCTCACTGCTTCACAATGGACGGGTCCCAGACCAGCCACAGCATGTCCAGGGAAAAGTACGTCACGCCCAGCAGAGAAGGCCACACCTCCATGACACCCGTGAAGATCGAGTAGATGCAGAGCGGGCCCATGATCAGGAAGAGCGCCATGTTCATCATGTCGTGCAGGTCCGCGGTGGAGCCAGGCTCGCGGGGCGGCGGAAAGCACGCAACGAGAGGCCGGAGCGCCACGAACAGAACCTCGCCGATGAACACGACAATGCCCTGCTTCTTTCCGGCAGGCTTGCCGTCCATCACGGCCGGCGTGGCAGTGGTCTCGCCGGTGATGCGGTCATTCGCGCTGTGAATTGTGTGGGCGGCGGTGCGCCGCAGCGACTCGAGGGGCTTGACCCGGCGAGCGACGTTCACGGCCATTGCGGAGCTGCGGGGAGAGGAGGGTGGGAGGCAGGCGAGAAGAGGCGCAGTGGACCGGGGAAACCTCGGCGCGGCGCTGGCTCGAGGCACGAACGGGCACTGGTCGCGCCGCAGCCCAGGGAGCCGCCGGGCCGGGCGGCTGGGCACCCCTAGGCGCGCGCGGGGGGAGGAATGGCCGTGCACGGTCGGCTCGCCCCGGCCGTGAGGGCCTCACCTTCGTGGGGTCGGCTGTGCTCCGGACGATCGGCTGCGCACGGCCCGATCAGTGTGTGCGTGGCGCTGCAGAGCTCGCTGGCGGCAGGGGCGCCGCGAGTTGCCACGGCCGTGGCTTGGCGCACGCCCGCCCCTGGACCGTCAAGCTGGGCGCGCGGCAAACCTTGCTCGCACGCGACCGGGCACAGGGCCGGGACCGCCGCACTGCCGGACGGTGCGATGGCTGACTCTGTCTCGCCGGACGCAGTCGCGCCGTTGGACCCGACCAAAGAGCAGACTGAGGAGGTGCGCTGACCGGCTGCGCCCGTGGGCTGATCCATGGCAAGGTACTGGCCCTGCTCCCGGAGGGGAAGGGGCGGGAGCCGGCTGGGGAGGCGTGCTAGGCCCCCCATGGTGGCTGAAAACCCCCCTCGCGCAAGCCCCTGCCACGCGGCGCCCTTCCTGCCCGCCCCCCCCCCCGCGTGTTCCAAGCCTTTGCCTGTGGCAACCGTTGCGTTGCGTGCGATGACCCGCAGGCGTCCATGTTCTTGGGGATATTTTTGTGCCTCGGCGTGCTCATTTTCGGCTTCTTGCTGGTGTTTTTGTTGCGTCGCTACTCGGTTTCCTGGTTTCCCGAGGCCTGGGCGTTCTTCATCCTGGGCCTGCTCATCGCGGCCGTCAGTACCTCGGGCTTGCTGCCTGGCCTCGGCCCGGTAGTCGTCAAACTGCGCGGGTCCTTCCCAAACCTCTTTTTTGTGATGCTGCTGCCTCCGATCATTTTCGAAAGCGGATTCAGCCTCGACAAGGCGTCCTTCTTCTCCAACTTTGGTGCCATCTGCCTTTACGCCCTGCTTGGCACTTTCCTGAGCTGTGGCGTCGTAGGCGGCGTGGTGTGGCTCATGGGCCTCAGCGGCGCCATGTACTCCCCGTCGCTGCTCGATGCGTTCACCTTCGGCGCCATCATCTCGGCAACCGACCCGGTCACGGTGCTCACGGTGTTCCAGGAGCTCGGCGTGCACCGCACCCTCTTCTCCCTGGTGTTTGGGGAGTCTGTCTTGAACGACGCTGTGGCCATTGTGCTTCTGCATTCCCTCCTCATGTTCCAGGCCCTGCCGCTCACGTTCAGCTCCGTTGCCGACGCAGTCGTCGGCTTCGTCGTCGTGTTTGCAGGAAGCCTCATCATCGGCGTCGCTATCGGCGTCATAGGCGCCCTCCTCTTCAAGCACGTGAACCTGCGCGCCCGCCACCGCCCCATCGAGCGCGCGCTCTTCGCGCTGCTGCCGTTTCTGGCGTACATGCTCGCGGAGGCGCTGCGCCTCTCGGGCGTTGTGGCCATCCTGTTCACAGGCATCGCCACCTCCCACTACACTGCCCGCAACGTCACAGCCTCCACCCGCCGCTTCTCCCGCGTCATGTTCCGGCTGCTCGCCTCCATCGCCGAGGCCCTCGTGTTCGTGTCCATCGGCGTCGCCACGCCCCCGATTCTCTTCAGTGCGGCGTCGAGTGCCCCGGCCTCGGCCCTCTGGACCGGCCTGCTCGCCGTGGCGGTCGGCCGCTACGCCAACGTGCGCGCCTGCACCGCGCTTGCCAACGCTGGCCGCACGGCAGACAACGCCATCGACGCGCCCTTTCCCTTCGTGATGTGGTTCTCTGGGCTGCGCGGCGGCGTCGCCTTTGCCCTGGCGTCCTCCTCCCGCGCTGCCATGGCCGACCAGAAGTGGGGAGCTATCCAGGAGTCGGCCTGCCTCTTCATCGTCGTCGTCACCATGACGACTGTGGGCGGGACGGTGGGGCCTCTGGCTCGCTGGCTGGGCCTCAGCCAGCAGCAGCAGCAGCGGCAGCAGCAGCAGCAGCTGGTGGTGGTGGCTCCTCCCGCTTCGGCTCCACAGCCCGGCGAGCTCGCCATCGCTGACGGGAACGGCGCAGATCTGCCCAGCGCTGGCGGCCTTGCGCCGGCCGCCTCGGCAGCTGCGCCAGCACCTGCACCTGCACCGGCCCCGCTTCCTGCGGACGCCGCCGCCCCGCACGCTGGACCCCGCAGCGACTCGGACGCGTCCACCCACCCGCGCGCCCCGCACTGGGCATCTAAGAAGCGCCGCCGCAGGCTGGGCGGCCAGCTGGCTGCCGCGGCGGCCGAGCGACTCGCCCCGGCCCGCGGGCGCCGTGGCAGGGCAGAGGACGGAGGGGCGACGGCAGCAGGCAGCGCCCGCGCAAGCCCCGCCGAGCTGCGGTCGCGACAGTCGGCCACGCCCCCCCAGTCGGCGACCGCGGCCACTGGGGCTGGCGACGCCACGGACAGCGGGTCCCGGTCCGACCACAGCGACGCCGGCCCCGCCCGCACCCTGAGCCGCTCGGATGTCGACGCCTCGGCTCTGCCTGGGTCGGGCTCCGACAAAGAAGGGTCTTCCGGCCGGGCGTCCGACCCCGGCGTCGCGCGCGACGGCGACGGGGACGCGGGGCGCGATCGGCCGGCTGGCCTGGCGGAGGACCCTGATGCGGCGCTTGACGCCGTGGTGGGTACGCTGCGGGAGGGGGCGAAAACGGCGATCGCCCTCTCTGCGGGCACCATTGCCGTGGCTCTGCGCGTTGCAGGCATCGGTCTCGGCCTCAGGGCAGAGCAGAGCCTCGGCACCGCCAGCAGACACGGCAACAGGCTCTCCCTCGGCCGCTTCTGCGGCAGACACTGCCGCGCGTGCGACGAGGCGTGCGGCCCCGCTGAGCGCACCGGCTGCTCCGGCGCCTGCAGTCGCGTGTGCTACGTAGCCTGCTGCTGCTGCTGCTGCTGTCCGCCCCGCTGCTGCCCCATGGCGGACCGCGCCGCTGCGCCAGGCAGGTACAACCGCATCCCCGTCAGCGCGTCAGACACTCCAACCACGTCCGATGCTGAGGGCGAGACTCCCCGCAGCGGCACCGCCGCCGCCCCCAGCCGGCCCAGTCGTGGCGTGCGCGCGCGCCCCAGCGCCCCGCCTGTGGCGTCGGCCGCAGCAGCGGGCCCTGCCTGCGCTGACGGCGCCGCGCCATCCAGCCGCGGGCCGCCCGAGCCCGCGGCCGTCGTGACCCCGGTGGCCAGCCTCCGCCCCATCCTCGCCACGCCGCGCGGCGCAGCGGCGTCAGCGCCGAGAGCCGCTCAGCAGAGGGCGCAGCCAGCCAATGCGCTTGCCGCGGCGGCCAGCGCCCTCCCGCCAGGGCCCGCTGCCACGCCTCTCGATGCCGCCGCAAGGAGCGCATCTGCCAGCCGATCAACGGAGGTCCCTCCGCCCAGCGCCGCGGCCGTGGCCAGTGAAGCGTCGCCTTCCCTGGAAGCGAGCCCCACAGGTGGTGTCTCTCCTCGTCAGCAACAGCAGCAGCAGCAGCAGCAGCAGCAGCCGCAGCCCGTTGCCGCTGGAACGGGCCGACCGCCCCCACTCCCCAGCACGCCACGGCCCCGAGCCAGCCTCACCGTCAGCGAGGCCCTGAGCCGCGACGACGCGTCAGCGGCCGCCGCCGGGTCGGGCGTCGTGCGGTCCCTGCTAGGCGCCGCCCCTAGCCTGGAGGACCTCGCGAGGTTCGAGTCCCGAGTGCTCACCCCCCTGTTTACCAGCGGGGGCACGCAGCCGGCTCGAACAGCGGCGTCTGGGGACGCCCCCCGCGCTGCGCCTGCAGGCACGGAGGACGGTGAGCTGCCACCTGCGGCCGCAGCGGCGGCGGCGGAGGCGGCAGGCGATACCACAGCGCTTGAGGCCGCATCGAGCGAGTGACGGCCCGGGGCGGGGGGGGGGAGGGGGCGAAGGGGGGTTGCTTCGCTCGTCACGACCCCTGTGCCGAGAGCAGATGCGTGCGAGGCAGCGCGATTTGCGGCCACTGGGGTTGCGAGTGCTGTCGCTGACGCCGTCAGCTGCCCTGAGCCAGCGCAGTCACAAGCGCGGCGCGATTCGCGCGCTGCTAGGAGTGTGAGTTCGGCGTCTGTGACCCGGAAGCGAGCGCAGATATTCAAACTCGAAGCGGGACCAGCACCCTCACACACGGCGCAACGCAACGTCACACTACTTCCCGGTACAGCCACACGCAAGAGCGACCGGCCCGGGGGCAACCCGCCTGGTCGTGCTCAAATGCCGCTCACGGCTGCCGCGATGGCCTTGGTGGCGCGCGCAGCAGACTTCCGGGTGCGGCGCGCAGAGGGGGCGCTTGCGGAGGCAGCAAGCTGGGGGCTGGCAGGGACGGAGGTCGGCTTAGAGTCCGGCGACGCGGCACCGTTGGTGCGCTGCGCCAGGGGCACTCCGCGGCGGCGGGCGAGGATGGAAGCCCTCGGGACGGGGCCCTTAAGCTCGGACAGGGGCGACTCCCCCTCCAGGTCGTCGCCAGCGATGTCCTGGGCAGTGCTGGTGGCGTCGGCGGCCGGGGAGGCGGGTTGGGGGGGCGTGGAGGGGGCAGGGGCACTCTCGGGGCTGGCTGGCTCGTCCGAGGGGAGGGCCACGTTCCCGGGTGTGCTGGCGCCGCGGCGCGCGACGCGCTTGGGGTTGCCCGGCGTGGCGCCGGAACCTGTCGCGCGGCGCCCGGCGGGCACTCGGCGGGCGGGGCCGGAGGCAGCCGAGGGCGCGACGCGCCTGGCGGGGCCGGAGGCTGCAGACTGGCTGCTCGACAGGCCGGGGGCCGCGCTTGCGCGGCGCGTGGCGCGGCCGGGCGTGCGCGCGGGAACGGCCGCGCTGGAGCTGGAGCTGGAGCTGGAGGCGAGGACGGAGGAGGAGGACGAGCCGAGCGCGGCAGAGGCGCGACGGGCAGGGCCGGTGGCGGACGGTGCGCGCGCCACCCGAGCTGCGCGCGCGCTCCTGGCCCTGGCCATCCGGCGCGGCGTCTTGGCCGACAGCTCCTCGGACGCGCCACCCGCGCTTGGTCCGGCGCCTCCGGAAGCGGTGGTGGTGGCGGTGGCGGCGGCGGCAGCCGCAGCGTCGGCGGCTGCAGCCTGGGCCGCGCGCCGGGCAGCCTTGCGCGCCCTCTCGCGGCGAGCAAGCACAGCAGCGGCAGCCGCGGCAGAGGTGCCGTCGGCGGAGCGCACGGAGCCGCGGCGGGAAGACGCGAGCGACGGTGCCGCACCCCGAGCCCCCGCCGACGTGTTCTTGGCAGCGGCTCCTGCCGCCGCTGACGACGAAGCCGACGACGACGAAGACGGCGCCCCGCCGAACACACGGGAGCGGACCACCTTCCCGCCCACCATGGGCCGGGCCCGGAACGTCAGGGTCTCCCGGCGCATGCGGGCGATGGCGGCCTCCTCCTCCCGCTGCCTGCGCTCCTCGGCCTCCTTGTCCTGACGGGCCTTGGCCTCGAGCCGCTGGCGACGCTCCTCGTCGAACGCGGCGCGGACGCGGGCACGGGCCTCGGAGGGGAGCTCCTTGGCCTGAGGAAGCGCGGCGGCGCCGCGGGGGCGGTCCGGCTTGATGGGCACGAACACGTGCGACGGGTCCAGGATGGCGCAGGGCAGCGGGCGGGCGTGGAACTCCCGGCGCTCAGCCTCGGCCTTGGCCTCGGCTGCGAGCCGCGCTCGCTCAGCTTCCGCCGCCGCGGCATGGAGGGCCTCTGAGCGGAGGTGAAAGGGCTCCGCGACGGTGGGGCGGCGCGGGGGCTGGGCGGCCGACGCGGGGGGCGCGGAGGCAAAGTGGCGGATGGGCTGCGCGTGGAACTGGTGGGCCTCACGCTCCGCCTCCGCGGCGCGACGGCGCTCCTCCTCCTCCCGCTCCCGGGCGGCGCGGCCGCGCTCGTCGACCGCGAGGTGGAAGGGAACGGGCCGAGTGGGAGGCTTGGGGGCCGCGGCGGCAACCGGCGCGTGCTCTGAGATGCCCTCGCCGACGGCGCGGGCACGGAACCTGTGGGCCTCTGCCTCCGCCTCTGCCTCCGCGCTGGCGGCGTGGCTGCCCTCCGCGGAGGGCGCCGGCGCGCGGACCGCAGCCCGCTGCCTGGTGGCCAGCTCTGGCGAGAAGGGCGTGGTCAGCGGGGCGGCGGACCGGGTCACGCCCACCAGCGCCGGCGCGTAGGCAGGCATCGGGCGGGCAGCGAAGGGCTTGGCAGTCGCGTCCGGCGCCGCAGGGGGGACGTGGGGCGCGCGCGTTGCGGCCAGCTTGGCAGTGGCCAGGTTGGGGGTGTGGGCCACCGTAAGCTCGCGCTTGGCCGCCGGGGAGTGGGGGGCGCGGTCGGCTGGCACGCCAGCGCCCACGGGCTGAGCGCGGAAGGGCTTGCGGGCAGCGAGCTCCGCCACCTCCCGCTCCTCGGTGGTGAGTGGGCGGGGCTGGCCGTCGCGCTCGGCGGCGCGCGCGTCGGTCGAGAATGCAAACGGTTCGGGCTCCGTGAGGGGGCGCGCGCCGGCGGGGGAGGAATGGGCGGAGTGGGCTTGCTCCGGCCCGCCTCGGGAGTGAAGGGCCTTGGTGGCCTTGGCAAGCTTCTCGCCAAACGGGGTCTCCGCGCCCTCCGAAGCGCCCTTGGCGGCGCGGTCGAGGTCCGTCTGGCGGGGCCGGGCGAAGGTGGGCGTGACTGGGACCGTCGGCGAGGCGTGCTCCGCCGGGCGCGGGTGCATAGCCGCCGAGTCGATGCGGCGGCGCTGCGCCTCCCGCTGCTGGTGCTCGCGCTGGAGCGCCTCCCGGGCTGCAAGGAGCTCGCGGGTGGTTGAGCTGACGCGGTCGGGGGCCGGGCGGCCGGCAGCCTGCTGCCTGGCTCGCGAGACGAAGGCCGGGGACTTGGGCACAGTGGCGTGCCAGGGACGGGGGGCAGCGGCAGTCGCCGGGGCAGCGGTGTTGGCGCTGGCTTTGGCGTTGCCGCTGGCGCCGGGTGCGCCCGTCGTCGTGGCCGCTCTGGCAGACGACAACGACGACGACGCGGCCCCGTCCTCGGAGGGCTTTGCGACTGCTCCGGCTGTGACGGGCCGGCGGCGAATTGTGGGCTTCCCCGCCGCTTGGCCTGCCGTCGCTGCGGCCGCCCTTCCCGGGCGAGACGCGCTGCGCTTGGCACTGCGGGAGCCGGCGGCCGCTGAGCGAGTGGCAGAGGCGGCCGCCGTCGACGCGGAGCGGCCAAGGGGGCGACGATGGCCGGGGGTGCGGGCGGTGGCCGGACGGGAGGACGCGGACCTGGCAGGCACGGCAACGGTTGTGGTTGCGGTTGTGGTTGCGGTTGCGGCAGTCTTGGGCCTGCCTGCTGACGCCGCGGAGGAGGAGAGGGCCTTCCTGGCAGCTGCTGCGCGAGAGCCGGTGCGGGCCGCGCCGGAGGCGCCGTCCTGGCGGGCTGACGACACGGCATGACGGCCCGGCGTTCGTGGAGCCGCTGCAGTGCGAGACCCGGGAGTGCGCGGCGCCTTGGCGCTGCCGGTGGAGGCAACCGTGCTCTCCGAGCCGGCGCGTCGCAGGACGCGGGGCCGGACTCTCCGAGCGGCGCCCGATGCAGAGCGGCCGGTCTTGGCGCCGGCCGCAGAGTCGGAAGCTGCAGCGTCGGCCTTGGGCCTTGCGTGGGCGGCCGGCCCCGCAGGCACGCGGCCTGCCCGGGCGCGAGCGGCGGCCAGACGGGCCTTGGCACGCTGCTCGGCGGCGGCTGCGCGGTCCATGGCACGCACCGCAGCGTCAGCGTCGGCGACGGCGGGTGCGGCGCTTTCCCGGCGGGGCACGCGCGCCGACGGCACCTTGGGGCGAGCCGCTGCCACACGGGCGCGCATAGCGGCGGCGGCTGCTGCAGCGGCAGCGGCAGCGGCTTCTGCTTCGGCGGCGGCACCAGCAGCAGCCACCTGGTCCGATGATCCGGCCGCCGCTGCGGTCTCGGGGGCATCGTCTTGTTCTCCGCTCTCTGCATCGGCGTCAGCATCGGCGTCAGCATCGGCGTCAGCATCGGCGTCAGCATTGGCGTCAGCGGCGTCAGCCGCGTCAGCGGCGTCATCCGCGTCAGCGGTCGGGGACCCAGCCGGTGCGGCGTCGTCAGCCTCTGCCCCGACCTCCCGGGTCGCTGCCTCAAAGGCCTCGTCCTCCTTCTCGGCCAAGGCCTTGACTTCAGCGTCGCTCGCCGGCACAGCATCGCTCGTGGCTGCCGCCTCAGCGCTTGCCAACTGGCTCTCCACGGCGGCAGGCTCGTCGGCGCTGTCAATTTCGGGCTCCTCTGCCGGAGCGGAACGCTGGACCTCTTCCTGCGCGACGACGGCCATCTCCGACTCCGGCGCGCTCTTGGTTTCCGAGCGCTGGACAGGGGACTGCTTTGCGGAGACCTTGCGGACGGCGGGGCTGACGGCGGGGCTGACGGCAGAGAACGGCTCTGTCGGCGCGGCGGCTTGCGTGCCAGACTCGCCCGGCGAGACTGCCGACTTGAGGATTTGGCTGAGCCGCTCGCGCGAAAGCCGAGTGGAGCGACCGCGCTTTACCCGCAGCGATGCGCCCGGGGTCTGCTGCCGGTCGATGGACGCTGTGCCCGCAGAGTGGCCGTCTGGCGACGAAAAAGCCACGCGCTGCGACTTGCCAGAGTCTCCAAGCGCCTCCAGCTCCGGGGAGAGGTCCGGGTTGAGCCTGCGAGAGCGTCTGCGTTTGTCTGCCTGGGGAGGAGTGGCCTTCGCGCCGGCCGGTGACGGCGACGCTTGTCCAACGGCGGACGCCGGGGAGAGCTCCAGCGCCGGCGACACCAAGGAAGCCGGACTGCCAATGCTCCCGGCGTCCCCTACGCTGCGAGAGGGGGTAACCGCGTGTGCTTCGTCTGCTGCGTGGGCACTAGCTGCCTTGCTCAGCTTCGAAGCAAGGTGCTGCTCCACCCGCTGGAGGGTCGCGGAGCCGAACTGCGCCATGAACTCAAGGTTCTCCGGATCCGCAGCTTGGGATGGGGACATCCCGCCCTCGGACACCCGGTCGAGGTCTGCGAAACGGGGGCACAGCGCTTGAGGGAGCACAGCTGGGAACAGGATGACCGGGGCGCTGCCGCGAGGGACGAAACTGAACCGGATGGCCTGGCTCGTTCAAGCTCGCAACGGGAATCGCCGCCAGCCACCCGTGCTCCCCTGGGGTGGATCCTTTTCACCGCCGCGCCGCCCCCACAAAGGGCCCAGGCATGCCTAGAACGCTTGTAGGCAGTGTCGATTCAGGGCGCCGCCGTGGGCCTGCTGGGTTGCGAAAAAGGCTGGCGCCCGTTGGCCGAACCAGTCGGGCCGACGACCGCCGCTGGCTCACCGAACAGGGCGTCGTCGATGGAATCGGCCTCGCCCTCTCCATCTCGGAGCGTCGTAGGCGCGTCGAAGTCGAAGTCCGAGTCCGCCATGGCGCGTCACCGGCGCCAACGCGGTGAGTCGGCGCCGCACATTGCCAGTTCCGCCTGGCACCTTGCGTTCGGCCAAGAGGCGGCTCTGCCAGCAAAGGCGACAAACAAGTCAATGTGCAAACCGGCGCGACCGAGCAGCGCGCTGCACCCCGCACCGGCTTGTCCACCGGGGAGTTTCTGGAATGGAGGCCTCAGCTCCGTCCCGGCCCGGAAAGCGCCCTCGCGAGGATGCTGGCGCGCCCGCTGAGGGAGGCTTCGCGGCGGCGATGAGCCACGTCCTCTCGCGCGAACTCAAGGGAAAGGTGAGAGTCTCGAGAACGCGCGGCGCAGGCTCATGAGCGAATGTGGCAGCCCGATGGGCCCTGGAGCAGCGCGGCCATGCGCGGCGCTTTCATGCTGACCAAGCCGCCGAAAGTCCGCCCTCCCTTCGGCATCCGCATTGCTTGCTACCTGCACTCTGGCGCCCCTACTCCCTCCCCCGCCCCTTGAAAACCAACGCACGGACCCTCCCCTCCCTGGTGTTTGTGCGATCTCTCGCAGAGCGCCGTGCTTGCCAAGCGGCGCACGGCAGAAATGCAGCTGCAGGCAGAGGACAAGCAAGAAAAGAAGGCTCATCGCGCAGACGTTCTCGCCCGCAAGGCGAAGCGCCAACGCCACATGGTCGTCCCCAGCGTTGCGACTGTGCCCCATGAGCGCCGGCTTCGGCGCGTCGCGACCAAGGGTGTGGTTGCGCTGTTCAATGCGGTGCGCAAGTACCAGATGGAGCAGGAGGCTGTGGAGAAGGCTGCCAGCAGGGGGCAGCGCAAGGCCGCGCCCGCCGCGGTGGCGGCCATGCAGGCGGCGAGTCGTGTGGTGGGAGACGTGAACGAGGAGCGCGAGCGGTTCATGGGGTTCTTGAAGGAGACCACGGCGAAGGAGACGGCTCCTGCCGCTGCCCCCGCCCGGGCTGCCGGCCCCAGCTCTCGCCCCCCCTGGCTGGAAGAAGGCGAGGACGATGACGAGAACGAGTTCGGAACCTTCGAGGAGCTCTGAGAGCGCGGATGCACGCGGGTGTGCACCGCGTGCGTGTGCGAGTTCGCGCGCAGGGGCGAGGAAGGGTCGCGCAGCAGCCTCGGTGCGGCTGTCGACCCATGGAGGGCATGCATGAATGGGTGCGTGTGTGCGCGTGCGTGGCAACCAGCCCACACCTGGGAGGGTCTAAAAGCGGTTCATTCGAATGTGCGCCGCAAGATAAGGCCGCAACGTCGCTGCTGCTGCTGTGCTCCAATGCGCCGCCGAGCTCGGGCGCCGCACAGGGCCAGCGTTCCGGGGCCACCGCCTCACTTCCTGCTCCGCACCTTGGAAAGAGTGAACGCAATAGCGGCAACGGCGAGCGCGCCCGCCCCCACGCCGGCCCAGAGCACAGCTGCGTCGCTGACGTCATCGGGTGCAAGACCCATTGCCTTCTTCACAGCGGCTGCAGCCTGGGAGGCCAGCCCAGACGGCGCACTGGTCCGGACCGACGTCGACGCCGACGTCGACGCCGCCGCTGCTCTGGCTGCAGGCCTCCCGGCCACAACAGGGCTGTCTGCCGCCACGGGATCCTCGTCGACGGTCGGGTCCTCGGGTGCAGCGGCGGCGTGCCTCTGAACGTGCTGGAGGGTCGCCTTCACTGGGGAGGCGATCTTGCCACGGGCAGGGGGAGCGGCCTCCTCCTCCGCCTTCTTCGCTGCGGCTGCTGCGGCGGCCTCCTCCTCGGCCTTCTTGGCAGCGGCTGCTGCGGCGGCCTCCTCCTCAGCCTTCTTCGCTGCGGCTGCTGCGGCGGCCTCCTCCTCCGCCTTCTTGGCAGCGGCGGCTGCGGCGGCCTCCTCCTCCGCCTTCTTGGCAGCGGCGGCTGCGGCGGCCTCCTCCTCCGCCTTCTTCGCTGCGGCTGCTGCGGCGGCCTCCTCCTCCGCCTTCTTGGCAGCGGCCTCCTCCTCGGCCTTCTTGGCAGCGGCGGCTGCGGCGGCCTCCTCCTCCGCCTTCTTGGCAGCGGCCTCCTCCTCCGCCTTCTTCGCTGCGGCTGCTGCGGCGGCCTCCTCCTCCGCCTTCTTCGCCGCGGCCTCCTCCTCGGCCTGCTTCGCTGCGGCTGCTGCGGCAGCCTCCTCCTCCGCCTTCTTCGCTGCGGCGGCTGCGGCGGCCTCCTCCTCCGCCTTCTTGGCAGCGGCTGCTGCGGCGGCCTCCTCCTCCGCCTTCTTGGCAGCGGCCTCCTCCTCGGCCTGCTTCGCTGCGGCTGCTGCGGCGGCCTCCTCCTCCGCCTTCTTGGCAGCGGCTGCTGCGGCGGCCTCCTCCTCCGCCTTCTTGGCAGCGGCTGCTGCGGCGGCCTCCTCCTCGGCCTGCTTCGCTGCGGCGGCTGCGGCGGCCTCCTCCTCCGCCTTCTTGGCAGCGGCCTCCTCCTCGGCCTTCTTCGCTGCGGCTGCTGCGGCGGCCTCCTCCTCCGCCTTCTTGGCAGCGGCTGCTGCGGCGGCCTCCTCCTCGGCCTTCTTGGCAGCGGCCTCCTCCTCGGCCTGCTTCGCTGCGGCTGCTGCGGCGGCCTCCTCCTCAGCCTTCTTCGCTGCGGCTGCTGCGGCGGCCTCCTCCTCGGCCTTCTTCGCTGCGGCTGCTGCGGCGGCCTCCTCCTCCGCCTTCTTCGCCGCGGCTGCTGCGGCGGCCTCCTCCTCGGCCTTCTTCGCTGCGGCTGCTGCGGCGGCCTCCTCCTCCGCCTTCTTCGCCGCGGCTGCTGCGGCGGCCTCCTCCTCCGCCTTCTTCGCTGCGGCCTCCTCCTCCGCCTTCTTCGCCGCGGCTGCTGCGGCGGCCTCCTCCGCCGCCTTCTTGGCAGCGGCCTCCTCCTCCGCCTTCTTCGCCGCGGCTGCTGCGGCGGCCTCCTCCTCCGCCTTCTTCGCCGCGGCTGCTGCGGCGGCCTCCTCCTCCGCCTTCTTCGCTGCGGCCTCCTCCTCCGCCTTCTTCGCCGCGGCTGCTGCGGCGGCCTCCTCCGCCGCCTTCTTGGCAGCGGCCTCCTCCTCCGCCTTCTTCGCCGCGGCTGCTGCGGCGGCCTCCTCCTCCGCCTTCTTCGCTGCGGCTGCTGCAGCGGCCTCCTCCTCCGCCTTCTTGGTAGCGGCCTCCTCCTCCGCCTGCTTCGCTGCGGCTGCTGCGGCGGCCTCCTCCTCGGCCTTCTTCGCTGCGGCTGCTGCGGCGGCCTCCTCCTCCGCCTTCTTCGCTGCGGCTGCTGCGGCGGCCTCCTCCTCGGCCTTCTTGGCAGCGGCCTCCTCCTCGGCCTGCTTCGCTGCGGCTGCTGCGGCGGCCTCCTCCTCGGCCTTCTTCGCTGCGGCTGCTGCGGCGGCCTCCTCCTCCGCCTTCTTCGCTGCGGCTGCTGCGGCGGCCTCCTCCTCGGCCTTCTTGGCAGCGGCCTCCTCCTCGGCCTGCTTCGCTGCGGCTGCTGCGGCGGCCTCCTCCTCGGCCTTCTTCGCTGCAACGGCTGCGGCGGCCTCCTCCTCCGCCTTCTGTGCCTTGAGGAGCTGTGCCTTGCTTGGCTTCCTCTTGGTTGGCTTCTTCTTGACCACCTTGCGCTTGCCGCCCTTCTTTGCAGCGGCATTGGCAGCGGCGGAGGCAGAGGTGGCGGCTGAAGCATTGGCAGTGCTGGAGTCGGCAACGGGCCCAGTGGCCTGAGAGTCAGCGGAGCTGGCCGCAGCGGCTGCGGGCGCTGCTGCTGCGGCAGCCCCAGAAGCAACATCGGCCTTGGCGGCCTCGTCGCCCGCAGGGACGTCCACCTCGTCTGCAACAGGTTCGGCGCCAAGGTCCATGTCGCTGATTACGGATCCTGCGCGCGACGAGCGCCCGCTCCCTGCCGGCGAGTTGGGCCTGGACTTCATTCTGTTTTCCCACTGCTTGCTTGCTTTGCGTGCAAGCAGCTTTTGCTCGCTGAGCGGGCTCTTGCGGAGCTCCGCTTCGGAGAGCCCTCCAAGGGACGGGAACTTTTCGGAGCCTTTGCGGGACAGCGGGGGCAGGCCGCCCTTTGGTGGCGCTACTGCTCCTGCCCAGGGCGAGCCGGGCTTGGAAGGAGGTGAAGCGTGCGCGCCCCCGCTGCCAGCCGAGGTTCCAGACCGCCCCGAGCGCGCCGAGAGGGCAGGTGATGAAGGTCCGGCCGGCCCCGAGCTGGTTACGGACGGGCTGCGGCCCGAGCCGCGCCCCCGCGTTGACGCTTCGGCCATAGCTGCGGGCGAGTGGTGCATTCGAGAGCAGAGCCGCTCGACGTCCGGGATATTTTGCTTTGGCCAAGTAAGGGCCCGTTCGCAGAAACGTCACCCTCGATCCCGAGCCCGGCACGGCTGTGACAAGCGCTGATCTGGGCGCCATGGTGGTCAAGACCTTGCTGTCGTTTGTGCCGGGGTTCGTGTGGAACCTGCTGGAGGCGATGATGATGAACATTGTGGCCCCTGTGTTCATGCCCGTGAGGCTCGGAGGCGACAGCTGCGAGCCGGCGCCCGCGGGCGCCGGCTCCCCCGAGCGCCTCTCCGAACTCCAAGGCTCCGCGAGGGATGACTCCGTTTGTTCTCCGCGGCTTGGGGCTGCTCTGCGCCGTCGTTTTGGCTTTCGCGGATGTGCGGACGCAGCGAATGCGCGCTGCGTCACACTGACTCGAACGCGTCAGGATTGAATGTGGTGCCTCCCGTCGTCCGCCCTGCCCCCGCAGCTGGTGGAGGCCAACCTTGTGCCCACCTTCCTGATTCGCTTCGCGGTCAAGTCCTTCCTTGGGCAGCGCCTGGTGCTGAGCGACCAGGGGTCCGAGGCCGCCAACATGGCGGACAAGATGCGCTACATCAAGGACTTGCGCTCGCGGCCCATCGCTGAGCAGCAAAAGGCCGCCAACCAGCAGCACTACGAGGTCCCCACCCCCTTCTACGACCTGTGCCTTGGCCCCTGGAAGAAGTACAGCTGCGGCCTGTGGGAGGCCGGCACCACTACGCTGGAGGAGAGCGAGGAGCGGGCGCTTGCCCTCGTCGCCACCCGCGCCCGCATGGACGAGCTCGCCGCGGCCCGCACCGGGGAGCCCCGACCCCGCGTCCTCGACCTCGGCTGTGGCTGGGGGTCCGTCACCCTCTACCTAGCCACCCACTTCCCCCACGTCGACATCACTTGCGTGTCCAACTCGACGACCCAGCGAGCCTACATCACGGAGCAGGCGCGCCGCCGCGGCCTCACCAACGTGACAGCCATCACCGACGACGCAGCCAAGTTCTCCCCCCCCGCCGGCCAGACGTACGACCGTGTGGTCAGCGTGGAGATGCTGGAGCACATGAAGAACTACGAGGCGCTCTTCGGCCGGATCAGCACCTGGCTCCGCCCCGGCGGCCTCTTCTTCGCCCACATCTTCACCCACCGCCGCTTCGCGTACCACTTTGAAGAGGGCTGGATGGCAGAGCGCTTCTTCACCGGCGGCCAGATGCCCTCAAACGACCTCTTCGCGTACTTCCAGCGCGACCTGCGCCTGCGCGACCAGTGGGTCCTCAACGGCATGCACTACAAGAAGACCTGCGACGCCTGGCTTGACAAGCTCGACTCCAACAAGGTGAGCTCGTTCTCGTGCAGAGGAGGGCTCGAACTCCATGCGCCGCCGCCCAGCCCGCCGCCGACCTCCAGCCCCCGCCATTCGACGGCAGCGCCCCCCCTACCCCCCCCCCCCCGTTTCCTGCGCAGGACGCGGCCCTTCGCCTGTTCGCCGACAGCCCCAACCCGACCAAGGAGTTCGTGGACTGGCGCCTCTTCTTCATCGTCTGCGGCGAGTCCTTCGCCTACGCCGACGGCGAGGAGTGGCAGGTCAGCCACTACCTCTTCGAGCGCCCCGAGGACGCGCGCGCTGCCTCGGCTGAAATGCCCGTGCCGGCCGGACGCTCCGCCGCAGCTGGGGGTGCCGCTACCTCCTCTCGCTAGAGCAGCGCCGCGACGACGAGCGCTGCGCTTGTCGGACCCGGATGGTTGAAGCGCCGGGGAGTGGGCGTGAGCATGGGCTGTGGCTGTGGCTGTGCGTGGCGTGTGTGCTGCTGTTGAGAGGACTGGCGCGAGCTGGCACCGGGCGGCAAGTGAGCACGGAATTCCATTTTCGGCAAGCGTAGCAGTGCGGCAGGCGGTCAAAGCGCCAGCTCACGTGCACAGTGCGCTGCCCGTGCAAAGACCCAAACATCCGGCCGGTCGAGGCAAACTTGCCAGGAGGCAGAGGGGTTCTTGAGCAGGCGCGCTGCGGCCGCGCTCCCAGGGGGTCGCCCCCCCCGGTGCGCTGGCCAGGCTGTCCGAGGCGAGGGCGTTCCGCTCACGCGCTCGAGTCGGCGGCAGCGGCGGCCGCGGCAGGGGGCACGGCGGCCGGCGCCGGCGCGGCGCCGAGGTGCGGGGACACGGGGTGGCCGGCAGCGGCAGCCGCGGCGGAGTCTGTGATGAACTTGAGGATGTCGATGCGGGTGACCACTCCGGCCACGTGGGCGCGCTCCACGGGGCGCTCCGAGGAGGACACGAACTGGCGCTGCTTCTGCACCACCAGGGCGAAGTGCTCCTTGTCAAAGTGGCGGGCGAGGTCGCCGAGCTTGGTGGTGAGCTCCACCGCGCGGAAGTGGCGGTAGAGGGCCTTGGTGACGGGGTCGGAGCGCTTGACGCGGCCGCTGGTGATGAGAGCGGTGAGGTTGCCCTCAGTGACCATGCCGAGCACGCCCCCGTCGGCGTCCACCACGGGGAGCTGGTCGAAGCCCTCACCATCGAGGTAGGTCACGGCGGCGCCGCACGTGACGTCGGGGCTGATGGTGAAGGGGGTCTTGAGGTCCAGGCGGGAGACGGTCTCCTTGGCCCACCACTCGCCGGTGATGGAAGCCTCGGTGACTCCGATGCCGCGGGCCTCGTCGGCGTAGCCGTGCTCCCACATCCAGTCGTTGTTGAGGAACTTGGTCATGTAGTTGCGGACCGAGTCCGGGAGGAGGACGACGCAGCGCTGACCCTTCTTGAGGGTGCGGGCGGCGCGGATGGCGCAGCTCATGGCGGCCCCGGAGGACCCGCCGCAGAGGAGGCCCTCGGTGGCGATGAGGCGGCGAGCCATGATGAAGGAGGCGCGGTCCTCGCACTTCTCCCAGCGGTCGATGATGGAGCGGTCCAGCACGGTCGGGATGAAGTCGTAGCCGATGCCCTCCACCTTGTACGGCTGCAGGCGGCCCTCGTCGTTCAGGCTCTCCGGCTCGGCGAGGATGGAGCCCACGGGGTCCACGGCCACAACGACGCAGTCGGGGCAGCGCTCCTTGAGCTTGCGAGCGATGCCGGTGATGGTGCCGCCGGTGCCGGCGCCGCACACGACCATGTCGACCTTGCCGTCGCACGAGTCGAGGATCTCCTCGGCCGTGCCGTCGTAGTGGGCGAGCGGGTTGCCGGGGTTGGCGTACTGGTCGAGGATGTGGGAGTTGGGGATCTCGCGGTTGAGGCGCTTGGCCACGCCGATGTGGGACTCCGGGGAGTCCCACGCGGCCGCGTCGGGGGTGCGGATGATCTCGGCGCCAAGGGCCTTGAGCACGTCCACCTTCTCCTGGCTCATCTTCTCGGGCAGGGTGATGATCATGCGGTAGCCCTTGACGGCGGCGGCGAGCGCGAGACCGATGCCGGTGTTGCCCGACGTGGGCTCGATGAGCGTGTCTCCGGGCTTGATCCGGCCGGACTTCTCGGCGTCCTCGACCATGCGGCGGCCGATGCGGTCCTTCACGGAGCCGCCCGCGTTGAAGAACTCGCACTTGGCGAGCAGCTCGCACTCGAGGCCCTCCTCCGCAGCGATCTTGGACACGCGGACCAGGGGCGTGCCGCCGATGTTCTGCAGGATGTTGTCCATGATCTTGGGCTTGGGGCTGCGGCGCGGCAGCGAGGGCGGGACACGCGGGAGGGGCGCAGGGGGAGCGGGAGAGAACAATCACCGGGCGAATCAGGAGCCAAGGCGCAGCGGAACTGTGGTTGAACACCTCGCTTCCTGGCGCGCTGCGGGCTCGG
Organism: Cafeteria roenbergensis; assembly: GCA_008330645.1. NCBI lineage: Eukaryota > Bigyra > Bicosoecida > Cafeteriaceae > Cafeteria > Cafeteria roenbergensis. Next base: position 130,786 of record VLTN01000053.1, read on the forward strand.
CGCCGGCGGCCCTGGCGCGGCGCGCCTGCCGCCCGCCAAGCCTGGCACCGCGCCCGGCCGCTAGGCGCACAGCGGCGTCCGCGCCGGCGTCTCACGAGGCGTAGTGCTCATGGGCAGAGGGCTCCTTGGTTCCGGCGTGCCAGGTGCACTTCAGGGGACCGTCGGTGCGGCCCTTGCGGAAGTCCGGCGACGCGGCGGATGCGGCGGCGGCCATGGTAGTAGCCCGAAGTCCGCAAAGGAGGGGGGTGGGAGCTCTTGGAACCGCCGAAGCTGGCGGCAGGGAGTGCCACGGGACGACGAGCGCGCGTGCAGGCTCGGCAGAGCCGGCCGCGCTGGGAAGCCTCGTCGCAGCGTCGCGTTTCTGCCGCCCGGGCCCGCCCGCCCAACGGCCGCGCCGCAGGCGCACCCCAGGCCCGCGGCCGGAGCCTTGCGTGCCTCGCCAAACCGTCCGCGCCCCCCGCTGCCCTCGCGTGCGCCCAATGCACCTGAAGGTGCGGCCAGCCGAGCAAGCCGCTGCCGCCGTGTCGCTGTGCGGCAGCTTCCTCGGCGCTGCTCGAGGTTTGGCGGGGGCGGCCACAGTCGCTGCCATCGCGCAGAGGCTGGGATGCGCACGTAGAGAGCGGGGCCGGGCGAGGGGCACGAGCACCAAACACTATTCGCAAGCTGCAGGTCGCTTTGACCCCGCACCACGCAAACAAGCCTCCCTCGCAAGAGCGCGCACGCCCCGGGCGAGCGGTCACATGCACACGCAAGCCGCGTCCGTTGAGCAGGCACGGATGCTGGGGTCGTTGCTGGCCGCAAACTTGAGCTTGGCCTCGTCCTCCTCGTCCACCCCCGCGCCCAGCGCGCTGGGAGGCACACTGTCCTGCGGGGGGATGCTTGCCAGCTCCTTCGCTCGCGCCTTCTTCTTGGCGGCCTCTTCTGCTTGCACTGCACGCTCCTTGGCGAGCTGCTGGGCTCGCGCGGCCCGCTCGGCCTTGAGGCGCGCCTGCTCCTCGGCGAGCTGCCGTCGCTCAGCCCCGAGCACGATGGCTGCCAGCATGGCGTCGCCGGTCAGCCTGCCCTTCGACTCGGAGGGTGCGTCTTGCGGGATCCCGAGCACGCGCGGCTGCCTCAGCCCAAACTCGTCCTCGTCCGCGCCCTCACCGGCCCCCGCCAAGCTGGCGCCGGAGTCGTCTGCGCCCGAACCCACAGCCACCGCCACCGCGGTCGCGCCTTCCTTGGACTCAGAGGCCCCAGAGCCCTCGCCGGCGCCGGCCTCCTCGCCCGCCGGTGAGGCCGCCGTTGGCTCCCAGTCAAAGTCCCCGTCCTCGTTCACCGCCCACACCTTCTCGTCGGCTGCCGCCCCGCCCCCGCCAGCAGCGGCGTCCTTCGACTGAGGCCCGCCCGGGGCTGCCGCGCTGGCCGCGCCGGCTGGCTGCTGCTCGGCCACGGCGCCTGCTTCGCCGCCAGCGCCAGCGCCGGCGCCTGCTGAACTGTCCTCGGCGTGTGCGGCACCGCCGACCTTGCTCTCTGAAGCGTGGTCGTCGCCATCCTCGTCGGCGGCAGCGCTGGTGGCTTCGGCGTCGGCGCTTGTGCCACGGGCACCGTCGGCACTGTCTCCGCCGGCGCCAGCGGCGCCATGGGAAGAAGGGCCAGCAGTGCTGTCGCTACTGTCGGGCGCCGCAGAGGCTGCTGCCGCCGCTGCCGCCGTCCCCCCCAGCTGGCGAGCAAGCGATGCCGCCAGCGACTCCCCCGGTAGCCTGCGCTTGTCGAGAAGCGACTGCTTGTCCTCATCCGCCTGACGCGCTGCCTCGGCGGCCGCCTCTGCCTCCCGCTGCCTGGCAAGCGCCTCCGCCGCCTCGGCAGCCGCCTCGGCCGCCTGCCGCCGCTCTTGCTCCCGCCGCACCACCGCCAGCGCCTCTTGCGTCGCCTCGTCCTCCGTGGCGCTGCCCCACCCCATCATGTCCACGGAGCAGAAGCGGCCCCACGCCTGATCCGACATGCTCTCTGAGAGGTCCTCGTCCCCCACCGCCGGCACCATCACCCCCGGGATCCAGGGGTCCGGCAGGGCCACCTCGGGCACCTCATCGGCCGCCGCCTTGGCGTCTCCCCGCCACAGCTTCGGAACGCCCACGTGGCACTCAAATGTCAGCAGCGCGTCCGTGTCGCGACTCCGTCCCGAACCCGCCCTTGCCGCCCGGCCGCCGCGGCCGCCACGGCCGGGCCCCGCCCCGCCGCGCGATCTGCCGGCCACTGCCCCGGCCTGCTCCTCGTCGCTGTCCACGTCGTCCTCGCCCTCCACCTCTGGCAGCGGTCCCCGCGCCATCTCCTGCGCCGCCCTCGTCACGCTGTTCACTCGCCCTGCCACCCTGGCCAGGGCACCCAGCACCCGCAGGTTTCGCTGCGCCTTGTCTGCTCGCGCCAGCCGGTTCACCCTCGCCCTGGCGCGCACGTGGGCGTTCCTGGCCGCCACGCGGAGGAGCTCCTCCTCCATGAAGTGTGCGCGCATCCGGTCCGCCGGACCCGCGCCCTTGAGCGAGGCCAGGCCTCCCAGCCCTGCAGCGGCGGCCGCCTCGTCTGCGGCGTCCCCGTCCGCCTCACCGCTGCCCCGCCCCACCCCCGCCCCCAGCGCCTCACCAGACGCGCCTCTGCGCCCGCCGCGGCCACGGGCCACCCCGTCCGTTCCAATCCCCCCCTCCTCCCCCTCCTCCCCCTCCTCACCGGGGGCACCAGCCAGGGCGCTTCGCAAGTCGCCTTTGGAGTCCTTCCGCTCGGGCTCGGCCATCTCGGCGTCTGCGAGCCGCCGAGCTCGAGCGTGGTCGTCCAAGTCGTCGTCCTCCGTAGCCATGTCCGCCTTCGCCTCCACGTCCGCGTTGCCCGACCCTGAGGCGATGTTCGCGAGCTCGCCCAGAAACCTCCGGAGCACAGCCTGCTGCACCTCGCGCACCACCGGCTCCACAGTGTCCCGCAAGGCGGTGTTCAGCCCGGGGCCCTCCTCCACCCAGCAGCGCTGCGCCACCATGGACACGCGCCGGGAGTCCGCTTCCTTCACGAAGACGATCATCTCGTGCAGCTGCGCCGGCGGCGGCAGCAGGCTCCCTTCCGATGTGACCATTGATACGCGGTACAGCAGCATCAGGGGAGGGCCGGCGGCTTTCCACGGGCTGCCCTCGTCCTGTCGCACCCACTGTCTCCCGTCGAGAGGCTTGAACTCGATCACCTCTGGAATGATAAAGTACTCGTTGCAGACCACGTCCTCCAAGCCGCCCTCGCGCACCGTGCCCTCCTCCAGAAGCTCTGCAGGGGCTTCCGGCGCGGCATGAGCGTCGTCATCGCCGCCAGCACCGGCGGGCGCGGCCTCAGCGCCCGCGGTCGCTCCTGCTGGCGTTGCAGCGTCTGGGCCAGGCTCGGCAGCGGAGTCCGTCCCCCCAGAGGGGACAGCGGCCGAGGCAGCCGCAGCAGCCCCACCGGCCGGGGCAGGCGCGCCGGTGGTTCCGCCCCGGTCCGCGCGCGCGTCCCTGCGGTGGCTGGAGGTGGTGCCGCCGCGCCGATCGGCGCTCGTCTCCGCCAGCCGGGAGAAGCGCAGGCGCCGCGCGTACGCCTCCCATCCCAGTCTCGCCGCGTCCGCATTTACGTCCGGGCTCGCAACCTTGGAAACCACGACGTTGACGGGCCCAACCCACGTATGAGCCAGCGGCTGGCGGGCGCTGTTGGCGTGCGGGGCGGCAAACTCTTCGATGACGATGTCGTGCGCCCCAGAGTGCCGCAACGCGCGGGTGTAGTCCGACCCCGGGAGCATCAGGAAGTTGCGGACGCGCTCCTGGTCGAACTTGAGCCGCCCACGCCTGGTGTCGACGAGCATCATGTCGTCTCTCCCGCTAAACCCGTCGCCTTCCGCGTCGCTGACGATCCGGAGCGTGTCCACCACGCGCATCCCGACCGTCCGCCACGGGAAGAGCTCCATGAGCTTGTCATTCTGCTCGCTCATCGCCCCCTTGCGGCCGGGGTCGGCCCCTGCTCGTGGCAGTGCCCGGGTTGCGGCTCTCAAGCGGCAGAGCTGCGCGCCGCGCGAACAAGCTCAACTGCCCGTGCGGCAATGCGCGTCCGTTCGCCCGGGCGCATCCGCTGCTCGCCAGCGGGCTCGCGAGGAGACCGTGTGCGCGCGAATGCGCATTCACGTGGGCTGCGCTGGCTTGGTGATTCGGCCGAGCGCGGCGGCGGCGGCGGCAGCGGTGCAGTTGCCGCTGGCTTGCCTGCGATCGACGACGGAACAACGAAGCCGCGCTGCGTCAAGCCCACCGAGCCCGCGGTTCGGCAGCTGAGTGCCGTTCCCTTAGCCTGGCCGAGGCATCCCCTGCGCAGCGCCCCCCGGCCCTGGCCTTGTCTGTGCTCCGCCTGCGAAGCCAGTCGAGCCAAGTGGCGTGCGCCCGCGAACCCGCAGGGCTTGGCGTGCTCCTGGTGAGCCATGGCCACGACGGAAGCTGCAAAGGGGTTTGGCTGGCGGCTCGTGGCGCTCCGCTCGATCTCGGTGATCGAGTCCATAGATGCCTGGAGCCGCGGCGAGGACCGGGGAAGCAGGAGCGCGTGGCCAATCGAGGCTTTTGACATTGACGCCAGCCCATTTGACGTGTGGTGCGTCATCCGCGACGGGACTCAGTACTGGCCCATCGTCCGGAAGTGCGGGTACGGGCAAGCTGTGCCCGAGTCCGACGAGTCCGGGCGGCCTGTCGGCGGCGCTCGCGCGAGCGGGCCCGACGCTGCGGCCACTGTCGAAGGCCCTGCTCCGAGACAGTGGGAGCGCGGCTGGACTCGACACCAGGGTGCTGTTGCCCAGATTGAGCGCAGCGATGGGGGCAGCTTGAAGCTCGACGCGATGGCAAGAAAGTTGTACATGCGGTCGTCACTGGAAGGAAGTTGGAAGCCTGCTGCCATTCTCGGCGTGGGACTGAGGACGCCGTTCATGCGGCTCCGGGTTTCCGAATACGTTGTTCGCTCCCTGGACGGCCTGTCGAAGGAGGAGCAGGCGCTTGTGGACAAGCAGCTGAGCATGGCGCCGCGAACAAAGCGCGCGCAAGCGATGCTCCGGGAGGTTGGGAAGCCTGAGGTCCTGGTTCTCTTGCGCGTGCAGCAGGTCACCGTGAGGCTTCGGCCCGCCGCTTTTTGCATCGGGGAAGGCGCGTGCCTCGCTTGGTCGCGCCGATGCGGTTTGGCGCATGTGAAGCCCGTGGGTCGCAATGTCTCTCGGTGGTTGCGCCGCTTTGGCTTGCGCAGAATGGACGCTTCGGAAACGTGCTGCAGCTGTTCGAGTCCTTCGCGTGTTTGCGGTCGACAACGCCTGGCGAACCTGTGAGGACATTGCTTGTGTACTCGAACTGGGTGGAGGCCAGTCCGTCGAGCGCACCGGCCATTCTTGGGGCCGATGTCAGCTGTTTAGAGCTCGGTATTTCTGAAGCAATGCATGTAAATGCCAAGAAGCTTGTGGAGGCGATTCGTTGTGCGGCTAACGGCCTCTCTGGGAGAGTCGACACGTCCGACTCATCGAGCACCATTTCTCCGGCGGACAGTCTGGACACTCCAGCCGTTGCCAAGGACATCCCTGTCGCACCCCCGCCTCGAGAGCAGATTGACGCGGCCATTGCCGCTGACGCTGTCCGGGCCGCTGAGCTGGCAGCTGCCGCCTCCGACGCAGCTTCGGCAAAGAGGCGAGAGTTTGAGCGGGCAGATGACATTCGATTGGCGCTCGGCAGGATGCCGGCACTCCTCAAGGCGCGGCTTGCGCTCCTCGTCGGCCAGGATGGAGGGCTTGACGTACCAACGGACGAGGAGCTGGCGCTCCTAATGCCGCCTCCTGAGCCGAAGTCCGAAGCTGGATGGCTCGACTGGGGAGGCGATCTGTTTGCCTCCCCCGGCCTTGGCGGCACAGCCGGCGAAACGGGCCCGATGCCCAGCTTGCTCACGGTTCCATCGGCAGACGTGGAAGACCTCGAGGTCGAATTCCAGACTGAGTCTTGGGCGCGGGCGTGCTCGGTTGACATGCTCGGCGATGCATATCCTGCAGTGGACGCAGAGGAGCTTGAACGCGCGACAGCGGCTGTCCAGGCCGCGGAGCGGGCACGAATCATGGACGAAGAGGAGTACGCGCGGCGCGCAACCTTGGCCCAGCAGCGGCAGCAGCCCCTCGACGGCAAGGAGCTGATGGCGGTCTTGCTGGGGCGGAAGGGGCCGACCGGAGATGCGGACGGGATTTCTCCCGCTCCCAAGTCGGAGGCCACATCTGGCGAAGCGCGCCCGGCTCGCGAGCCCTCGAGCTCGCCTAGGGTGTGTGCCAGCGAAGTCTGCCCCGTAATGTAGCTGCTCCGCTCCGCACGCACTCAGCTCGTGGCAGCGCATGCAGCAGCGTCGCCAAGGCGGCGAGCGTGGGGCGTCAGACTACTTTGCGTAGGAACATAGCAGTAGCGGACAGACCGCTCCCACTCGAGGTCTCGCCACTCGTGAAACTGCACCGCGCTGCGCACGGATTCAATCGACGACGATGAGCGGAAATGGCAGAGCGGCGGAGCCGAAGGCATGCTTATCGGGTCCACTCGAGCAGCGTGCCCTCTTCTTGTGGCCGCGGGCGAGGCAAGATGGTGCGCCACCGCTGCCGGGGTGCGCGCGACTGACGCTAGGCCTCGTCTGCGGTCGGGGCGCCAGCGCCTGTGGAGTCTGAGCGGGAATCGCTGCATTGTTGCCGCACATTCCCGCGGCTAGCGGCGCCAGCGCGCCGCACGCCCTGGCGCGCAGCCGCGTCGCCGCACCCACCCCGCGCGTTGCCGCGTGCATTGTCATGGTGCTTCGTTCGCAGACTGAGCGCTCGTCTAGCTCCATGAGGCAGCGCCGGCCCGCGAGGACGGTGCCAGCCGCCGAGGACGATGACGTGTGGAAGCCGCGCACTGTCGACCCCGAGTTCGGCGGGCCCGTGGGGACGTTCATCATCACCATTTTGATGAGCCTGACAATCCTGTCGGTCACGCACACGGGCTGGCTTGAGCTGCCGTGGCAAATCCCTGACCTGTTCACGGACCCCGCAGCGTACGTGGCCCGCGCGGCCACGTCCCTGGGATTCGCCATCCCGGCCGGGTGGTGGCTTCTGCACCTCACCCTGCACGTGGTCCTCCCCGGGCGGGTCGTGCTCGGCGTGCCTCTGCCCACCGGCCAGCGCCTGCGCTACAAGCTGAACGGATTCGCCTGCGTCGCCCTCTCGGTGGTCCTTGCCCTGGCGTGGCACGTGGCTTGCGAGACGTCCAGCTTCGGTTTGCGCCCCTCCCAGTCCCTGCGCTGGCTCACCCTCTCGTCGAGCCTGGAGCAGCTCGCCTTTGGCACCGTCTGCATGTGCTTTGCCAAGTCCACCTGGCTCTACCTCGCGTCCTTCCAGGGCCGCAGGCTGCTCGCAGAGCCTGGAAACAGCGGCGTCATGGTTTACGACTGGTTCATGGGCCGCGAGCTGAACCCGCGCCTCTCGCTGTCAGGCGGATCGGAGCTGGACCTCAAGTTCTTCAACGAGCTCCGCCCCGGCATGAGCGCCTGGGTCGTCCTCGCCCTCGCCCCCGCTGTGGTGCACCTGCAGGACACCGGCGCCGGAGCGGCCGCCCTGGCATTCGTGGCGGGGCGCGACCCCGTGGCGCTCGTGGCCCCGCTCAAGGCAGAGCTGTTCGCTGTGGTGGGCCTTCAGGTCATGTACGTGCTGGACAGCGTGCTCTTCGAGGAGGCCATCCTGACGACCATGGACATCATCATGGACGGCTTCGGCTTCATGCTCTGCGCCGGCGACCTCGCCTGGGTCCCCTTCACCTTCAGCCTGCAGGGGAGGTACATCCTGCAGAAGGACGAGGGGCTCCCTCTCGAGCAGTGGCTCGTCGCGGCCGCGGTGGGCTTGCTCGGCTTCGCCGTGTTCCGCCTGTCCAACCTCCAGAAGAACACGTTCAAGGCGGACATGGACGGCCCTGCCGTCCGCGACCTCCCGACCATCCCAGCCCGCTCCCTGCCCCCGCGCGAGGGCGGCGGCCGTCTTCTGGCCGGCGGGTGGTGGGGCATGGCCCGGCACATCAACTACCTCGGTGACTGGCTGCTCGGGCTCTCGTGGTGCCTCCTCACCGGGTTCGAGCACCCCGTGCCGTACCTCTACGCCTTCTACTTCGCCTTCCTGCTCCTGCACCGCGAGCGCCGCGACGACCACAAGTGCGCGCAAAAGTACGGGCCCTACTGGAAGGAGTACCGCGCACTGGTGCCGTGGCGAATCATCCCCTTCCTCTACTGAGCAGCCGCGCGCGTGCGGCGCGGCTGCGCGCCGGCGTTGACGGGCCTGCCGCGCCCTCCTTGCGCTCCTGGAGCGCACGGCCGCAGCGTGCCTCGCGTGGCAACCGTCAAGTGAGCATTGGCGCGCGTGTCCGTGATGCCCCCCCCTGGGGGGGGGGGGGGGTGGGGCTGCCAAGGCGACATGGATGGCGCGACCGTTCGCCTCCAGCGTGCGCTAGCCAATCACACACATGCAAGAATTGGTACCGGGTTGGGAGCGAAGGTGGTGGGGGACGGGGAGGAGACCGCCCACTCTAGCAGCAGGAAGTGGAGCCTGACGACGCCCCCGCAGCCGCAGCAGCGCCGCCTCCGCGGACGGTGACCCCGTCCGCGCCGCCGGCGGCTGCCTCTGAGCCGAGCTTGATGCCCAGGCTCTCGTTCTTGAGGTCGATCGTGCCGCTCTCGATCTTGCTGTAAATCGTCTCGGCCACACGCGTGAAGGCGCTGTCAACGTTGGTGGCCGTCTTGGCGCTGGTCTCGATGAAAAGCAGCCCGTGCTCCTTGGCAAACGCCTCCCCCTCCTCGTAGCGCACCTTGCGCCTGCTCTCCATGTCGCACTTGTTGCCCACGAGGATGATGACCATGTCCTTGTTGTTGCTGTGCGCCCGGGCCTCCTCCAGCCACGTTGTGAGGTTCGCAAACGTTTCGGGGCGCGTGATGTCGTAGACAAGGAGCGCGCCTGCCGAGCCGCGGTAGTACGACCGCGTGATGGAGCGGAACGACTCTTGCCCAGCCTGCAGCGCAAGCGCGGAAGCGGCAGTCGCGGCGGGTCGATGCCTTGGGCTCTGGCGCAGGGCTGCCATGCCGAGGCGCGCAGCAGGTTCTTGCGGAAAAGGCGCCTCGTTGAAGGCGCGCGCCCGCAGAATCGCGGGCAACCGCCGCGCTCCGCCACCCCCACCCCGAGCGACCCCCGCCCCGCGCCGAGGCTCGCAGTAGGCGCGCGTGTCTACACGGGCGCGCGGGCTTGGGCTCACGGTGTCCCAAATTTGCAGCTTGATGCGCTTGTTGTTCATCCGGATCAGCTTGGCACCAAACTCCACGCCGATGGTGAGGTCATAGCCGGAGTGGAACCGCTTGTCGGTGAACTGCAGCAGCAAGCACGACTTTCCAGCGCCTGCGGGGAAGAGCCTCGGGATCGGCAAGACCGGGGGAGCGGGGCGCGGCGGCTGATCGGCACCAGAAGGTCCAGTCCAAGGTTTCCATCGTTCCGGGCGCCCGCGCGCCTGGCGAACAGCGCTGGCACAAAGGCGGCTCACCCGTGTCCCCAATGATGATGAACTTGTACAGGTGGTGGTAGCTCATCGCGCCCCGCGCTGGCTGTTGCTGCGAGCCGACGCAGCGGGATTGTGCCAACGAGGCAGCAGTGACGATGCTCCCCCCGATGTCAATATTTGACGGCCTGCCCAACTCTCGAAGCCAAGGCGCCGGGCGTCACAGGTGGCTGCGTGGCCACTTGGCCGCAGCGACGGCTGGCGGAGGCTGCCAGTGTGTGCAATCGGCGGCACGGCACGGCGGGCACGCTCCCGTGCGACCGAACGCAGGGTCGCGATGCGCGCTTCGGCACTCCGCTGACCGTGCGCTCCACACCACTCAAGTTGCGAGTCACGCATTGCCGCCGGGACTGCATCACGCGCGCTTGGAGGAGGCTTGTGCCTTGGCCAGGCGGGCCGCGAACCGCGCGTTGGCCAGCCCCACAGCGCGCTGCGCAAGGTTCCCCAGCGCCTCCGCCAGCTCGTCGATCTCGCTCTGTAGTCGCTCGAAGCGGTCCTCGGCGAGCTGGCGCGCCTTGGCGCCTTCGATGTCCAGCACCTCGTCACGCGCCTGCCGCAGCGCCCTGGCGTCCGACATTGGAGGAGGGCGCTCCGACTCCGGCGCCGAGGGGTTGAGCTCTCTCCAGTTGTCCAGCAGCCATTTCACCTTCTTCGCGCGGAGAGTCACCTCGTCGCGCAGCCCCACATCGCTCGATATCTTGGCGCCCACCTTGGCACGCGCGTCGGCCTCGGCCCTGTCGGCCTCGTCGTCGGCAGCGTCGCGCAGGAAGGACTCCAGCTCTGCTCGCGCGGCCCCGGCCTCCTTGTCCATCTTCCACACCTCCCGCCGGAGGGCGACCACGTCCTCCGAGGGCGGGCGCCGCGGGTCGGAGGATGCCAGTGACCGTGTGGCCTCGAACACGGCGGCTGCCTGGCGGTGGCGGAGGTGCGCGAGCACCCAGCGGGCGCTCACCCCCCGGCCCAGCGAGCCCCACTCCGCGGCACTATCGATCACGGGCTCCACCTCTGACACCTCCCCCCCATCCCCGCCTGCCCCTGCCCCTGCCCCTGCCCCTGCCCCTGCCGCCGCGCCATCGGGCTCTGTATCCGGCCAGGCCGTGGCCGGGCCGCCCGGCACTGTCCTGCCCCCTTCGGGCTTCTGCCCGCCCCCGCCCTTGGCAGCCAGCGCCGCCTCTGCTGCCGCCCGCTTCCTGGCCACAGCCGCGCGCGAGGGCACCACCCCGCCGTCCTCCAGCAGCCTCATCGCCGCCCTCGGCCTCGCCCACCTCACCGTGGCACGGAGGTCCACCAGCATGCTGCGCATCGTCGGCCACTTCGCCTCCCGCGCGGAGGCGCCCCCCCGCTGCGCCGCAAGCTCCTCCACGTCCGCCTTGACGAACCCGCTGGTGAGCATGACTCGGGCGTTGAGCACCACGTCCCGCTCAGTCTTCTGCGCCCGGCCCAGCGCCGCGACAGCCTCCTTCTCCTCCTGCTGCCGGAACCAGAACCGGTCGTCGAAGCGGATGGCAAACCGCTGGGCGTCAGACAGCTCCTCGGCCCCGGAGGCAGCCGTGGCGCCGTCGTCTTCGTCATCATCTTCGTCATCATCGTCGTCATCAGCATCGTCGTCGTCGTCGTCATCGTCGTCGTCGTCGTCGGCCTTGCCCTCCTCAGCAGCCCTCGCCTTTGCACCGCCCCGACCACTGCCAGCCGCATCCGCCGGCCCCTCGTCGTTGTCGTCGTCGACGGCCGCTGCAGCTGCCGCCCGGGCCTCAGCGCGCTTGCCCGGCCCGGCAGCGCCCTCCTCTGCCTCCTCTCCGCTGCTCTCACCGTCATACGAGTCATCGGCGCTGGCCACATCGCCCACCTCGCTCTCGTCGTCCGACGTCGTCGACCCTTCGTCGTCGCCGTCGCTGGCGTCGAGGTCGGAGGCCCCGGTGCCGTCGCCCAGACCAGTGCCTCGCAGCCCCAGGTCGTTCCCGTTGGCGTCCTTGGGCGTTCGAAGGTACCGCCCAGGCCAGTCCTTGAGCGCCTGCAACGACCCTGCCTTCATCGCGGCCGCGACAGGCGTGCGCTCCACGGCGCTCGTCTCCGTCAGCACCCGCTGCGCGAGCGACTCCGGGACGATGTACGGAAGCGCGTTGCTCGCCCACGCAGCCAGCAGCCGGAGCCGCGGGTGCACGCGGGGGTACACTGCCACGGCCTCGTCTCCGAGCGCAGCCGCCTGAGCGAGCGCAGCGGCGTCCAGCGGCACGCGCGGCATGGACGGGTCCACCGGCCACTGACTGGCGCGTGACGGACCCTGCCGCGCCGCCGCCGCTGCGCGCCGCTCCCGCCGCTCCCGCCGCCGGGCCCGCTTCGCCTCCGCCTCTGCCTGGGCCGCCGACTGCCCAGCGGACGACTGCCCCGCCCCAAACGGGGCCCTTGCCACAGCCGGATGACCCCGCGCCGTCCGGACAGTGGGGCCGCGAGAGAGCACCCGCGCCGCCTGCGCGATGTCCCCAGCGTCGCCCGGCACGGCCCCGTCCAGCTCAAAGCTGCGGCCGCCGAGGCGAATCCGGATGGCGGCTCTTGCGGCACGGCGGGCGGCCCTGGCGCGGCGACGCATGGCCCGGCGCGCCGCCATGTCGCTACCCGCACCCACGAGGCCCTCCTCCCCCTGCTCTGCATCCGCAGGAGGCCAGCCCGCGCCCCACCCTGCCGCGGCGGATGGGAGCGGCGCCGCCGAGCGCGCGGCCGCTGCGGCGGCCAGGGCGCGCTCCTCCAGCGCCGCCCGCGCCGCCCTGGCTGCCCCGGGCGGGCGCATGCTGTACCACACCTGCATCGCGCGCACCTCGAGGGGGGACGGGTGCGCCAGCGTGGCGGGTCCCCTCGTCGGCGGGCGGGGCAGGAACGGCACCGTGCGGTCTCGCGGAAAGGCCTGCGGAGGCGGGTCCAGCGAAGCCTTCCCCGAGGCGAGCGCCGCGGCGACGTTGGAGGGGTCGACCACTGGGAGGTGCATGAGCGACTGCCCGTCGCGCGCAGACGCGCTCTCCGACGCCAGGTCCGGGGCCGGCGTGGCGGCGGCCACGGCGCTCCAGCCGAGAAGATCAGCCACCGACTCGCAGCAGAGCCGTGCGAAGGTGACGCGAGTGGCTCTGTCGTGCTCCATCAGGGTCCAAAGCTCTGCTGCCCGGAGCATTTTTCGGCCGGGGCCTGTGCCAAAGTACCCCGTGCCTGCCAGATGCGGAGTTTGGGCCTTGCTTTTCTCCGCACGGCGGGCCCTGGCCGCCTCAGCCTTGAGCTTCCGCGCCGCGGCCGCCCCTGAGAGCACGCTGCCGAGGCTGCTGTTCCGGCGGAAGAGGGCAAGCTCTGCCGCTTCGGTGCCCCCGGCCGCCCCAGCCGCCTTGGGCGGGCCGGCGGAGACGGACGCCCTCGCTTCCCGCCGCGCGCGCTGCCGCTGCCTGACAGCCGCCTTGACCGCCTGGTCCGACCTGGGCTCGCCCCCGCCGGCCTCGGCGCCGCCGGCCTCCGCGTCGCCCTCGCCCTCACTGTCAGGAGGGGTCTCGACCCCCAGCCGCACCAGCTCCTGCTCGGCTGCCTTGAGAAAAATCTCCACAGGGTCTCCTCGAAGCTCCCCGCCAACGCTGCCGGGGGCCGGGTGCGTCTGCGGCGGCTGCAGCCTCGCCCACCGCTCCCACGGCCGCTCCGCCTCCGCAGCTGCTCGTCTCGCGTCGTACCGAGCCTTGGCCTCGCGGGTGAGGTGCGTGAGGTGGGCCTTCGCTTTGGACGCGACCGCCGCCGCGTCCGACCGCTGCCGCCGAGACTGCGCGGTATTGACAAGACCCACGCAGCGCTGGTACTCTGTGGCGGCGGCCCGCAGCGCCGCCCGCTCAGCGGCAGCCGTCGCGGCCTCCTCCGCCTCCTCCTTGGGGTGCGTGAAGGACGGCCGGCCGCCCAGCGCCCTAGCCGCCACGGCATCACGGCACCGGCTGCGAAGCCCAAGGATCCCGCCGGCGAGGACGGGTGAGCGGGCGGCGGCGGATACGAACTCGTCCACGGTCACCACGGCGTCGGGCACGCCCGACTGGCGCGCCAGCGCGGCCACCAACGAAGGGTCGCTCCCCCCGACAAGCGCAGCGCCCGGCCGGTCGGGGGCGTGAGCGACGGGGCCCGCCAGCGCTGCTGCAGCTCTGCCGTCAGCTCTGCCGTCAGCTCTGCCGTCAGCAGCTGAGGGCGCTGCCCCGGCGCCGGCAGCGCCGCGAGGGGAAGCGCCTCCCCTCCCACTGGCCCGCTCGTCTTGCTCTGGCGGTGTGGGGCCGCCGCCCTTCTCGAAGGCCTCCACGCTGAGAAGGAGGCGGAGGAACGCCTCCGCCAGGCCGGGCACCTCCTGCAGCGACTTGGCCCCGTAGGAGGCGCACAGCAGGTGGCGCAGGGCTGTGGCGGTGGCAACGCCGCGCCTGTGGCTGTCCACAAGGCCGAAGCAGAAGCGGACGAGCGCGCCCTCTTGCAGAGTGCAGAGGTTCCACACCACGGCGACGAATGCGGAGAGCGTCAGCGGCTCGGGCTCTGGAACCGGCCGCACTCCCAGCAGCCCAAGCAGCCGCGCAGCCAGAATCGGCGAGTAGTGGATGCCCAGTGCGCGCGCCGCGAACCGCCACGCCACGGTTCCCGTGGCGGCGGGCGACATGGCGGACGCAGACGCAAAGCAACGCCAAATGCCCGCGATGATGTTGATCGGCAGCCGCAACTCGAGGGCGAGGCGAATGGCAAGGATGACCTCGTCGGCCTTCACGCCTCGGAGTAGGGGCAGGAGGCGCGCCGCCTTGGGGCCGAGGTGCAGTTGCGTTCTGCGTCCCGTTGAGCTTCTCCACTCCCACGTGGCCACGCTCGGGCGCTCGAGCTCAATCGTCGCGGAGGGGGGCGCATCCTCGTCGCGCCCCGCAATGTCTGCGGCCCCCACCGCGTACCGAGAGTCCCCGATGCCCATGCGCAACGCTGGCTGAGCCGCGCTGTCGCTCGCCCGTTGTGCTGCGCGCGCTCCCCGGCCGACGCAGCCACGCCCCGGCCCGTTCCGGAGCCCCAGAGCGCTTCCTGGCGACGCGATGCAGCGCCCTCCCGGCGCGGGGCGGGTAGGAGTGCGAGCAACACCTGGTTGGGGCGAATCGAGAGGGCTGCTTGGCGCGTTAAAACTAGCCTTTCAATTGCAGAGCGACCCAAGGCCGGACTTGAGCGCGACTCAGATGCGCCGCGACTGCCGGGGGCGGAGCTGAGCGCACGCCACCGCGGCTGGCAGCGACCGGGGATTGCGGCACGGGGCCAACTGAAAATGTCTGTGGCCTTCTTTTCTCGAACCTTGACGGTCAAGCACGCTCGACCATGATCGCAAACAGGGGCCACTCAACGACCACAGGCCGGTCGCCAAACGCCGCATCCAGTGAGCGCCGTGCGGCGGCTATGGGGTCGGGCGCGTCGGGTTGCTCGCGCTTGAAGGTCTTGTACGCGGACCAGGTGGACAAGTAGCCCGCCAGCGCAGCCACGGACATTTCGCGGCGGATGCTCAAGTCCTCGTCTCGCCAGCAGCGCGTGAACAGGACCTCGCTGGAATCACCGCCGGTCGACCTTGCGCCGCCGTCGCTGGGCGTCGCAGAATCGTCCCACTCGGCCACCTGCGCGGCGCGAGGTTCCAGTCCCACGTAGTGGGAGTCGATGTGTCCGCGCCGCTCGTCCCAGTGGACGCCCAGGTCGTCCTTGTACAGCTTGCGCACGGCAGCGTTCGCAACCTCCTCGGCCCTGGCAGCCGAACTGGCACCATCGGCGCCAAAGGAGCCCTCGGCCGCGTGAAGCACGCAGTTGCCATAGCCCACGAGCGCGACCACACCGCCCGGCCGAAGCGCCCGCGCAGCAGACGCGTACACCCCAGGCCGCTCGGCGCTCTCGCCGTGCAGCTGAAACCAGTGCGCTGCCTGAAATGCGACGACAAGGTCCGCGGATCCTGCGGGAACGCCGCCGCCCGTCTCGATTGCCTCGGCTCCGACCTGTCGCAGGGTCACTCGCGATTTCGCGTCGGCCGGCAGGGCCGCTCTGGCTGCCTCCAGCTGGCCCGCCGACGGCTCGAGAGCCACAACGCGTTCAAAGTGCTCGAGCAGGCCGGGGAGCGCCTGCCCGGTCCCCGTGCCAAGGTCGACGGCGAGGCTGCGCGGGCCGGAACGCACCGCGTCCGCAAGCCGTGCAAACAGCTCCGTCGGGTACGTGGGCCTGTGGGCCGCGTACTCTGCTCCGTGTTGGAACAGCTTGTGCGCCGCCACGCGCTCGATGGCGGCGGCAGCTGCAGCCATGGCCCCCCCGGGCCGGTGCTCGCGCGGTTCCCGGAGCCGCACTCGAGCAGGCAGAGCCCGTGCGCAACCCTAACCTCGGCTGGCGTGGAAGGCCAAGACCGCACCCGCACCAAGAGCGAGGCGATCCGGCCTCGTCGCGCCCCTCCGTTGCCAGCAGCATTGGTCGCGTTGCTGTCGGTCTTGGGAGGCCCGACCGTGGCGACCCCGCATTCCGAGCCGCGAGCGGCCGAGCGTGCGCTGCTGCAATGGCAGCCGCAGGGTCTGGGCTCGCCCACGCCGACCTGACGGAGTACCTGGCTTCGCTCAGCAGGCAGCTGCCGGATGAGGCCAGTGTTATGGACCGAGCGTTCGCGCTCGGGGTAGGAACGCGGGAGCTTTTCGACACCATCCGCGACACCGAAAAGACGCTTGAGCTGTACGCGTCCCTTGGAAGCTCCAACATCAAGGTGTCAGCATGGCAGCGGCACAAGCACGATGTCGTGCTGGATCCCAGCCGGATGCCGCTGAGCAAGGACAAGTCGGAGGCCGTGAAGCTGTCCCACAAGGGGTTCGCGGTGTTCCAGCGGCTCGTGCAGCGCTACCGGAGCGACGGCCAAGGGGTGCCGTACCTGGTGTCCTCTGTGGAGTATTTGTGTCTGCACGACGAGGAGGTGGCAGTCCCTCGGCTGTTCGTCCTCTTCCGCATCTCTCAGACACCCACGCAGCAGTACGGCGAGATCATGCAGCTGCATGAGTACCTCACCTTCTACAGAGGTGAGCCGCGCCGCCGCGAGGGCGATGCGCGGCGATCGGCCGAGCCTACCTGCCCACTCGTTCCCAGTAGCAGCTCGTAGGCGCCCCTCTCACCACCGTGGGCCTCGCGACCCCTCGCCCCCCCCTCCCCCCCCGTGCCCCCGCAGCTGGCCGCACCGTGCCCCCTGGCGTTACCGGGCCCGAGAAGAGCCCCTTCCTGCTGGCAGAGCACACGTCCCTCGGCCGCACGGTGGTCAACTACAAGCCAGCCATCGAGTACGCCGGCTCGAAGCCCATCTTGCACCAGCTCATCAAGCGGATCGCTATCCCAAGCATGGAGGCAGCCTTCGCGGACTGGATCAAGGCGCTCGGTCCGCTGGCGGCACGCTTTGCCCAGGAGCTCATGCGCAGAGCCCGCGCCAAGGCCAAGGCACAAGCGGCCAAGCTCGAGGAAGAGGCCAAGAGTTGGAGGGCCACCACCGATAGGCTCGGAACATCCCCGACGCCGGCTGACGACGCAAAGGCAGAGGCTGGCGCCAAGGCCGAGCCGGGCGGGGGCGCCGCGGCGGGCCAAAGGGGGCACGCTCGGTCCGGCAGCGGCGGCAGCGTTGGCAGCGGCGGCAGCGGCGGCAGCGGCGCGGCAGGGGCTGCCGCAGCGTCAGCAGCGGGTGCCGGTTCTGGTTCCGGCTCCGGGTCGGGGGCTCAGAGCCCAGCGGGAGCCGATGCAGCAGCGGCTGACGGGAGCGGCAGCCCGGGAGCAAGCAAGCCGCTGCAGGGGAAACAGCTGTTCATGGAGACGGTTGCGATGGCCTCCACGCTGGCCCACAAGGCGGTCAAGCACTCCAGGGAGACGTCGGCGATGGGCCAGGACATGCGGAGGCTGGAGGCGCGCGCCGCCGCGCTGCGGGAGGAGGCCGAGGTCGCGCAGCGAGACATCCGCCGCACCGTCCACAAGTACGTGAACGGGCAGGATATGACGCCTGCGGGCATGGCCCGCGCCGCGAAGCAGCGGAAGGAGCTGCAGGAGCAGGAGGCCGCTGCCCAGGAGGCGCGTGAGGCGGAGGGCGCGCGTGAGGCGGAGCGCAGGGCGGAGATGGAGGCTGCGCTCGGCGGTGCGGTGTTCACGGCGGACGAGGACACGGGCCGGTTCGGGCTCCTCGACGAGTACGCAATCGAGGGCTCTGCTGCCGAGGAGAGCCGCGGCACGTGCCAGTGGGGCGTCCCTCACGTTGACGACGAGGAGCTGACGGGGAGGTTTTGGTCAGAGTCGTGGGCGCGCGACTGCAGCATCTGGCCGGGCGCTGTGGAGGGCGACCCCCAGGCCACGCTGTTCGGCTTCCTGCTCAGCACGCTTGGCGGCAAGCCCGCTGCGAAGGCGAGCAAGGCAGCGGCCGGCGAGCCGGCGGATGCGGCGGAGGCCGTGTTGGACGCGACCCCAGACGGCCCGGCAGCCGGCGGCGGCGACGGGGCGGAGGGCGAGGCGGAAAGCTCCGCAGGAGATCCAGCCGACGCGCCCGCGAGCACGCTAGACGCCATAGCGGGCTCCGTGGCCCAGCAGCGACCAGGCGAGGCCGAGGAGCCCCACGAGCCGCGGCCCGCCATCGACGGCCGCAGCGCGGCGGAGCGGCAGAAGGCCCTCCTCGCCGCCATTGTGGGCCGCGTCTCGGCCGCGCTGCCCTTCGGCATGGCTCCCGGGACCAAGAAACAGGCACGGGCGGACGGACTTACGGTGGACACTGAGGCCGCGGATGACGCCGCGGACACCGTTCCTTCTGTGGGACGCGTTCACCCCCCGTCCTCCGGCCGCTCCCGTTCGACGCCAACGCCCCTCGCGGCGGCGCAGCATCAGACCGAGGCGCAGGCCCCGCCGCCCGCGGTCACCGTGGGTGTGGCCGGCCGCGCCACCACGGCCGCCGACCTGGCTCGCCTTCTCGACGCCGTGGACGTCCTGCCGCCCCCGAAGCGCCGGCCGCAGCCGGCAGGCGCCGCGCCCAGCGGCAGCGTGCTTCCCGACGCGACCCCCCCGCGCAAGGTCTCAGGCGCCTCGGGGTATGCTTCAGGGTACGCGTCCGGATACGGGACCGATGTGGAGCGCTCGCGGGAGTTCATGTCGCTGCCCCACGACACCGTGCAGCCGCCACGGTCCGCGTCCAAGGGGCCCTCGAAGGCGCGCCAACCCGTCGACCCTGCCGACATGGCCGTTGCGGACATGCCCGCGCTGAGGGCGAGAGGCGAGTGCACGCCGGCCGACGCCCCGTGCGCAGTCATGTGACAGCGTCCCGGCGCGGGGAGCCGTCATTGGGTTCGTGTTTGCGAGTGCGTACGAGCTTCGTGCAATGCTTGTGGGTGCGCGTCGGCTTGCTGAACGCAAAAACACTATTTGCAAGCTGGCAGCGGGTTCCCCGGCCACGCAAGCGACGGGGGCGCGAGGTCGCCAGCTGTAACACAACAAGCGCCGGCCAATCAGAGCGCGTCCCGCAGAGGCCAGGCGCACGAGGCAGCGGCGGCTTGCGCGTGCGCATTTGACGTAGGAAGCGCGCATGGGCTGTGGGGCCAGCTCGCCTAGCCGAGGAAGCCGAGTCCGCTCGAGGCCACGGTGCCTCCCAGCGAGGGCAGCAGCGGGGCCGAGGAGGTGGACGCGCCCCGCGACCGGCTCCTGGCCGCAACGGCCCTCTCGCGGCGGGAGGCGGCTTCCGACCAGAGCCGCTGCTTGCGCAGCTGCGGCGCCACGTGCTCGGCGAACTCGCGGGCCGCTGGGCCCACTGCCGCGAAGCTTCCCGCCGAGGCGCTGCCTGCCGTCATCGGGACCGCGCCGTGCCGCGCCCGCACGGGCGAAGCCGCCATGGCCGCCGGGTGGCGGCCCCGAGGCCCCTGCGGCCCGATGGCCCGGCCTGGGCCCGATGCCGTGGGTGTGTGAAGCACGGGGTTGGGAGGGGCGGCGCGGTCCGGAGTGAGCCCCCAGCCGAGCGCGGGGCTGCCCGAGCGGCGGCCGTCTCCGGATCCAGCGCCGCTCCCGGCGCGGAGGGAGGGAGAGGGCGGGACGTCGGCCGCCTGGTGGGGCAGCAGGATGCCCGTGCCGCTGAGGCTGCCGCGGCGGCGCATCCTGCGGCGGGAAGCGCTCCTGGCTGTGGCAGCGCGGGTGGCGAGCACCGTCTGCGCGCCGCCCACGCTGGCTAGCGAGTCCTCCCGCATGCTCCGCTCCGCACGCCTGCGCTGCAGGGGAGACGTCGGCGGGCGCGACGACAAGTCTTCCACTCGCGGCACAGCCGGCTCACGAAACCGCCGGTCGGCAGTGAAGGAGGAGTACAGAGGCTTGAGCTCGTCGGGGTCGGTGCGCCACTGCTTGCCCGTCTCGTCCAGGCCGGGGTTGCTAAAGGCTCGCTCTTCAGCCTGGCGGTGCTCGATCACAGCGGTGGTCCAGCGCTGGACGGTGAAACGGGCGGACGCGTCGAGCGGGCCGGAGCCGGCCATGCCGCCGCTCTCGCGGAAGGCCTGCCAGTGGTCCACCTTGGAAGGGGGCGCGGGCAGGGCCGCGTCTCTGCCGCGGCGCACTTCGGGCCTGTCCTGGTGGCGGATCGTGCGCCGCTTGAAGGGGTCGTCGGCGACGATGGCGTGGTCGTCGTCCTCCCGACGAAGGCCGTCCGCCACGATGGGGCGGCGAGTGGAGGCGTCGAGTCGCCTTCCCGCCGCCCCGGCCACGGTGGACGAGGCAGTGGCGCGCATCGCACCGGCACCGCCCCTGCTGAGCTCACCGCCCTCCCAGGGCGTGGGCACGTTGGTCTTGTGCTCCTGGACCTCGAACCAGCCGCGGCCCTCGCGGCCGACCGTCTGCTCAAACGACGGCAGGGGCTTGGGGTGGACTCCCAGCGCCTCGGGGGGCGCGAAGCGGCGGCCGTCCTCCGCCTGCCTGGCCTTCCGCCGGCGCTGCAGCTGGGAGCGGGTCGCTGACGCCTCCGCCACACCCCCGGTGCGCCGCGGGTGGCCTCCCGTCTCCCAAAACTCCCCGTCCTCCGAGCGCGGCGACACCCGCTCGTCCAGGCCGAACTCCCGCTCCCCCACCCCCGAGGCCGCCAGGGCCGCCCTCGTCGTCTCCTTGCGCCGCTCGCGCAGCATCAGCCGCCGGCTGGCATAGTTGGCCCTGTCAGTGCGCGTCGGGTCTGCAAATGGCTTCGCGCGCTCCTCCACGCTGCCCAGCGACTCCTCGTCGGCGTCGCGGGCCCGAGAGCGCGAGCTCGGCAGCGCTGACTGGGAGCGAGATCCGCGCAGGGAGGCGGCGCCGCCTCCGCCCGGCGCCTGCCCGCGCCTGGCACGGAGGGTGCGCTCGCGAAGCGCAAGCAGGGCGTCGTCGCCCCCCGCCCCGCCCCCGCCCAGCGCGTTCGCTCTGTCGACAGCCTCCAGGTTGACAACAGTCTTGGGCACCGTCGCGACGGCAGCGGGGCGGCGAACGGCCTTAGCTGCCCGCCGCGCTGCCTCCAGCGCGTCGTCGGCCCCGCCTGGGCGCCCGCCCGCCGCCCCCTCCGACTCGTCCCCAGGCACGCCGTCCGCCGCCAAGCGCAGTGCTGTGGCTGCAAGCGCGTCGATACTGGCTCCGCCGCCGCGCCCCCCGTCGGCGGCAACGGCAGCACCTGCAGCACCAGCAGCAGGGTCCCCCACCCTCCCCACTCCACCGCCGTCCTCCCCGCCCGCCCCGGCCGCGCTTCTCATCCGCAGAGTGCGCTTTGCCGCGGCCAGGGCCGCCGCTTCGTTGGCCCGGTCTGCTCGCGCGGCAGCATCCGTCGCGGCTCGGAGTCTGGCCTCTGCAGCCCCCCTGATCTGCACTCCGCCCCCGAACGAGTCGTCGAGCGCCACCGTGTCCCGAAGGCGGCGCAGCTGCAGCAGGCGGCGCCGCGACGCGGACCCCACCGCAGCGGCCAGGCCTCTGCTCGCAGCGTACTCGGGCTCGTCCTCCGCGGCCGCCAGGGCCCCGCCGGGGCCCGCGGTCGCGAAGGGGGGGCTGACCACCGCCGGCCGCGTCGACGTCCGGGCGGGCGTGGGGCGGGCGTCGGAACCGGCGTCGCTGACGCGCGGGCGAGCTGAGGCCGCGGGGGCGCCGTCGGCACCCAGGCTGGGCATGTCAGCGCGGCGCCTCTGCTGCAGCAGCTCGGTGCGCGTGGCATGCTTGGGCTTGCGGCTCCACTGGGCGGGCATGAGCGGCCTGCCCTGCGAGTTGTAGTACCGAGGCACCTGGGGGTGCTCTCCGGGGTCCACGAGCCGGGGCCCGGCGCCCTCCGCTGGGCCAGCGGCCAGGGTGGCCGTGGTCTGACCGGAGGGCCGGATTGTGCCAGCGCCTGGCGCCGCAAACGTGCGCCACCCCGCCGAGGCGGACAGGGACTGCACCGTGTCCGCAAGCGGCGCCGTGCCTGCAAGCGCGCCGTGGTGCAGCTTGCCCGCGACACCGCTGCGCTTCTTCCGCCCCGTGCCCGCTCGGCCAGCCGGAAGCTGTCGCCCCTCAATGTCGAACGCGGGGGGCTGATGGCCGCGCAGTTGCGCCGCAGCGGCCAGCACCTCTGCGCTGGCGGCCACTGCCCCACTCGCTCCGTCCGGCCGGGCGCTGTCGACAGAGTCAATGGGCCTGCTCTGCACAGCCCAGTCCTGCTCACCAAGCGGGTGGCGCGCGTCCGCATCGGCAAAGCCAGTCCGTGTCGCTGTCCGCGACGAGCTCATGACGGCACTGGCCTGCCTCGAGTCGGCCGACGCCTCCGCCTCCCTTGCGAGACCGGGGTCGCCCCCCTTTTGCTGCAGCCCGCCCGGGTGCTCCCTGGCGAGGCTGGGCCGGGTCCCCTGGACACAAGCGCAGGAGCGCGGACGTGCGGCGCGGGCCGCAACGCGATCAGTGTTGTCAACGGATTGGCTCTGCTGGCGTGGCGGCCGCCCTATTCGCCCCAAATTGCAGCGGGACTCGCTGGGACTCAGGGCCCGAACTACGGTGTGACTGGCGCTCACCCCGCCGCCCACAGCGCCGGGCTGCTGCGGAGCAGCCACTGCTGCACTAGCGGCCACGGCAACGAGCTGCACGCCCCCATTCGCAGCAATCGACGCCGGTTGCTGGGTGCCGCCTCGGCATCGACGAGGGCCACGTCTACACCGGCGGCTGAAGTTTCACCGGCGCTGGCGTTCGAGGTGTCGTCGTCGTCGTGTCCCTCCGGGCGTGATCAATGCAGCGTCGAGCGCACAGGAGCGGGGTCGCACGCGCCGGTCGTGGACAGCGAGGTGTCGCCAGGCCTGCTTGGCCCCTGCGAGCAGCCCTGCCTCCTCGTTGCACAGCCCCCTGACGGGGCGCTCGCGTGTGAGTCCGATACCATCGCTTGCTTTGCTCGGCGGCGCGGGGTGGGGGACGTGTCCCACTCAACGCTTGACGCCACCACCATGCGCCGCGGGCAGTGGTTTCGGGGCCATTCGCGGTGCGCAACCACTCATCCCCACGGAACAACGGAACAAGCTAGCCCCCTCCCCCGTCAGGCGCTGCGCGTGCGATTCGGTCTCTGCGCATCAGTACGGAGGGAATTTGCAGTTCACCGCCTCCTCACGCTGCGGGCAGCAACGCCGGGCTCATCCAGCGAAGCATCGCTCGCCCGCAGCCTGGGCCTTGCCGAGAGTGCCCCGGACAAGGAAGACGCTGCCGGCGCCCCGAGCTCCAAATCCTGGCCCGGCTCGATGCTGTGGCGGCGCGAGCGTTGAGCCTGCTGCCCTGACGGCCGCCGCTCCCTCGAGAGCGGTCTTGACACTGGCGCCGGCCCCCTCACGACGTGGACACGGTGCCTGCTGGCAGAGCCCGGCCGCAGGGCGCCGGCGGCACTGCCGGGGCGAGCCCCCGCGTCCGAGCGGCGCGGCGCCCTCGCCGACATGGGGCGCTCAGCAACCATCACCTTGGGCCCCCGCCTGCTCGCGCCCGAGGGAAGGTGCGCGCCGCCCATCGACATGGCGCGGCCAGACAGGCCTGGTCGGGCCAGGGGAGCGCCAGGCAAGTCCAGCCCCGTGGAGCCGTCCAGCCCGTCGACGTCCTCGCCGACGGGGCTGTCACCAGGCGCATCGTCGTCCACGACGTCATCATCCTCGTCCTCGTCCTCGTTCTCGCCGTAGTATCCCCCGCCCTGGACAGGCCCTCCGATGGCGCGCTGGGCAGCCACGCTCGCCGCACCCGCGCTTCTGCCGCCGCTGCCAGCGCCAGCAGTGCGGCCGACAGCAGCGGTGCCGGCGCCCCCCCTGCCAGACCCACGCACGTCCTGAGCACCATGCCGGTGCGCCCCGCCCGCGGCCCCGTGGGCCATGCGCCCGCCCCCTCGTGCAAGGGGCTGCGGCCGCTCCCGCGCAGCCCCAGCCCGATCGCGAGCCGGCGTGCCGGGCGCCCGCCCCGTGCCCCGCCCGGCTGCGTGCGCCTCCTCGCCCTGCACCCCTCCGGCCGCCGCGGGCGGTGCCGCCGACTGCTCTTGGAACACCAGCTCCTCCACCGCCATGAGCAGCTCTGCTGAGCGGCCTCGCACGGCGGCCGGAAGGAGCGAGGTCATGCGCGCACGCTGCGCCGCCGAGGGCGCCAGGGCGCCGGCCGGCAAGCTGGCGAAGATGTCACACAGTTCGGCCAGCACGTCCTCGCCAAGCTCGGACTCGAGCCGCACCCGTCGCGCGCCAGCTGACAGCGGGGCGGCCGGCGCCACGGAGGGGCGCTGAAGCCGCGACCGCGCCGGCTGCCCTGCCCCCGAGGCCCTCGCCGCGTCATGCTGCCCGGACACCGCCGAGCCTGGACGCCTGGCTGCGGCTGTTGTTGCTGCTGCAGCTGCTGCTGCGGTGGGGGCGGGGGCGGCTGCTTGCGCGCCCTGTTGGGCGTCGGAAGCGGCGCCGGAGGCGGACCGTTCCTGCTGAGCGACGCGCACTTCGTTGTACACGAGGACCTCCATTTGGTCTTTGATGTGCCGGCGGCCGCGGTGGTCGTCCGCGACGCGGGCCGCAATCTCCAGAGCCTTCTTCATCTCCGCGGCGCGGGGCTGGCGTGCCTGCTGGGCTATGGGCAGCAAGAGGTCGTGGAGCTCCTTGAAGGATGCTGCGCCGAGGCGGGAGCGCAGGGCGCTGCTCGACGCGTCCACAGCGTGCCGAAGGTCTGTGTTGACAGGGACGGGGCGGTCACTGGGGGGCGTGGGAGGGCGGCCGCCGGGCGACCCGCCTGCTGCGGTCGCAGGCGCAGCTGCGGCTGATCCAGCGCCCGCGCCCGCGCCCGCGCCCGCGCCCGCGCCCGCGCCCGCGCCCGCGCCCGCGCCCGCGCCCGCGCCAGGCACCTCGCGGGCGTCTGCTTTGAACCCCGAGTCCGGCGCCGACGAGTTCCCGGATGAGGCCGCGAGGGTCGTGGATCGAATGAGCTCCTCTGCCGCGAGGCTCCTCAGGTCCGCGCTGATGCGGTCGTCCCTCGCCCGCTCGCCGCGCGCTCTGTCCGCCCTCGCGCTGGGGCTCAGAAGCGCGGCGGCGCCCCCCCGCCCGCGCTCGCCGGCGCCCGGTGCCGCGTCTGGCTCCTCCTCGAAGTCGTCCTCATACTCGTCCGAAGAGTACCCATCTTCATCCTCGTCCTCGTCCCCGTCCCCGTCATCCCCATGCGCGTGCTCGTCGTCGCGGCTTCGGGGAGTGGCTCCGCCAGATCCCGCGCCGCTTCCAGCCGCTGGTCTGCCTCCGGCGGGCACCAGCGACGCCCCGCCAACTCCCCAAGCGTCAGTTGCAGCCCCTCCTCCGCCCCGGGCAGTCGCAAACACGGCGCCAGGGCTGATATCCGCGTCCACCACAGCGGTTTCGCAGACGAGGGACCCGCCGCCACTGCCGTCCATGGGGCCCTGCTCCGATGCGCCGCTGCCAGACGCGAAACCCACAGCAGAGCCGGCAGATGCATCGGCGCCAGCACCCGGCGACGGCGCCTGCGGCGACGAGACGCCGTCCTCAGCAGCGTCGGCCCCTCGGCCCTCCCCCGCCTCCCCGTCCTCCTCCTCGTCCCCGCCTTCCGCGTCGGCGTCGGCGGCAGGCCCTGCCATCTCGCGCAGCACCCGCTGCATCACAGGCATCGCCAGGATGTCCGCCGCGGAGGGCCGCCGGTCAGCGTCCTTTTCCAGCATGGCGGCCACGAGGTCCCGCAGCTCCGGGGAATAGTGCGCTGGGATCTCGGGCACGGGCTCGTTCACGATCTTGTAGACCAGGGCGAGCAGCGACGAGCAGGTGAACACCCGGCGCAGGCTGCACACCTCGAACAGCACGCAGCCCAGCCCCCACACGTCGCTGGCCCGGCCGTAGGGCTTCGCGCTGACCGCCTCGGGACTGAGGAAGTAGGGCGTGCCGATCTGCGTGTTGGCCTGAGCGGCAGTGCGCTCCAAGACTTTGGCGATTCCAAAGTCCCCGACCTTGACAACCCCCGAGGCCAGCAGGAAGCAGTTGGCCGTCTTCAGGTCGCGATGCAACACGTGGTGCGCGTGGATGTTCTGCAGCGCCAGGCTGAGCTGCGCTGCCCATTGCAAAATTTGGTCCTCGGAAAAGTGGCGGCCGGCCTTGCGCTGCGCCCGGATGGCTTTTTGCAAGTCCCCGCGCTCCGCGTACTCCATCACGATGTTGAGAACGTCGTCCTCGATGAAAGCCTCGTGGTAGGCGATGATGCCTGGGTGCTTGAGCACGTTCAGAAGCGCCGCCTCGGTCATCGCCTGCGCGTTGTCGGCAAGGCGACGGCGAGAGAGAGCCGGCCGTTTCCTGGGCCAGGGGCGCGCGCGAAGGCGGGGGGCGGGCGCCCTTTGAGGCTCAGCCACACACGCACACGCACATGCGCGGCGCGGGGGGCCGGGGTCGCGGGCGCGGGCGCCCGGCCGGCCATTGGCCGAGGGCATCGCGAGGCTGCACTTGCGGCAGTAACTGCTCGGCGACGGCCCAGAGACTCACCTGCTTCTTCTCGGCTTCGTCCATCTCCGTCATGTCCACGCGCTTGATGACAACGAGCTCCTTCGTGTCCTTCCGCATGGCAGCCACCGCGGAGCCATAGGAGCCCCGCCCCAGCTTCTTGACGATCTCAAAGCGCTCCATCCTCCTGTCACGCCCCAAGCAAGCGCGCGCGCCACGGCGGCCGGTGCGAGGTCAGCGCGCTCCCCCCGGCGCAGCAGCTCACGCCCTCGAGTGCAAATCTGCGCAGCCTGCCGCCCACAGTGGCGCGTCCGCGGGGGCGCCAACGCCTTGGCCGCGCGTGAAATCGGCGCAGGCCAAAGCTCTGCTGCACGGGTCGTCGAGTCGCAGCGTTCTCGGTCTGAGGGCACGACTCCAGGCTGGCCGACCAAGCCCGCGCTGTGAACCATCAATGCGGTGCGACAGCCAAGCTTGGTGCGCGGAAGCGGCGGTCATGCCATCCGAGGCCGACAATGTTGCTGCATCGCACACAGACCCAATCCTCTGGCTGCAGGGCGATGCAGGTCGGCGGCCAGTGGTTTCTAGTTTCACACGGGTGCATCGGGCTGGCGAGGAGCGCGCCGCCTGATCTACAAAGACGTGTCCACAAAACGTGCGGAGTGAGGGGCTGAGCGCAGCGCTTGCTGGCAGGCCTCCCCGGCCTTCGCACCCCAACCGTCCCGACGCTCGCACAAAGTGCCCGTTGTCGGTCAAGCTGAAAATTCATGGTTTGCTAGTTGTTGCAACCACGTGTCCGCTCGGGAGGGCGCAGCCTGAAAGATACCAACACAGCCGCGCCACATGTTGGCTGCGGTTCAAACATCATCACCCCCGCAAGCCCGGGCCGGCTGCGGCCCGCGTGTGCTCCACACCTGTCAGCGACCCGCGTGGCAGTCGCCTGCTCTGACTGCTCGCGGGTTCGCCCACGCTGCGGTGACAAGGTTGCGTGCAAGGGGGGGGGCGGGGCGCAGCAGGCACGTGTTGCACACAGCTTCCCGACCTTGCGCCCGTTCTCCGGCCACAGCGGTGTGGCGCCCATAGGCCCGCAGGCCCACCGCCACAATGATGGTTGCAATGCAAGTCGAGGGGAATGGGCCGGCCGGCGCAGCTCAGCGCGCCCGCGAGGCGCAGAGGCTGCCAACAATCACGGGATGGACTCGACTGCTGCTCCTGGACGTGCGCGATGTGGACTTGGAGGCGCAGACGTTCGTCGCAGACGTGGACATCCAGGTGCGGTGCCCCGGGCTGCGGGCCCGCCTGTCAGCCTTGTACGGCGCGGACGCGTGCAGCGAGGCCCTGGGCTCCTGGCCGATGCAGTGGCGCCTGGACCAGCGGCTGTGGATCCGCAACGCAGTGGAAGAGGTCAGCACCGAGCGCTGGTTCGACGTGTCCAAGGAGGCATTCCGCCTCCGGTTTGTCGGCAAGCTGTCCGCGCGCTGCCGGCACGAGGACTTTCCGGTCGACGCCTTCAAGCTGCCGGTGGAGGTGTCGCTGACGGTCCCGGTTCACCAGGTGCAGCTGGAGCTGGAGGACAGCCGGGTGCTGCTGCGGCTCGACGCTCCGGTGCGCTCGCTGCTGGACGTCTCGCCGGTGATGGTCCACTCCGTGTGCCACTCTGACCCCGACGAGTCCGCCTCTCGCGTCGAGTATCCCGTGCTGACGGCTCTGCTGGCTGTGAGGCGCAAGAGCGCATTCTTCGTGTGGAACAGCATCGTGCCCGCGCTGTTCATGACGGCGCTGGCCGGCTGCGCTGCCTGCCTCGCCGTGGAGAGCATCGATCCGCGTCTGGACCTCGCGCTCGCCCTCCTCATGGCGCTGGTGGGCTTCAAGCAGGGGCAAAAGACCCAGCTCCCGGTGCTGCCCTACAACACGCTGCTGGACGTGTCTGTGATCGTGCAGTACGTGGGGCTCGTGGCGGCTTGTCTCATCAGCATCCTGTCGCTGATGCGGGCTTGCAACCCCCTGTCAGCCGCAAGCCTGGTCGGGTGGCACGTTGCGCTGGCGGGCCCTTGCGCCGCTGCGGACGTGTTTTCCAGCCTGACGGGGTGGCACGGTTGCGAGGAGCGCGGGTGGGGCCTGCCGCACGACGGGTCCACCTCGTCGCCGTCTCACCCGTTTCCGCGTGACGCCGCGCTGACCGACCCAGGGTGCGACAACATTGCCCAGGCCTCGCGCACAGACGGCCTCTTGTGGGTGATGTGGGGCGCGGTCATGGTCGGGGCTCACTTGCACATCCTGCTCAGCGCAATCATGTCGCGAGCGGCCACGCTGCTCGCCCCGGAGTGGGCGCTCATGAAGCTGTGTCGCACCCACCAGGCAGACGTCGAGGCGTTGGTGGCAGCCTCGCGCCCCGACGAGGAGGCCGACCCGGCGACGCTGACGCCCGTCCCCAGCCAGGCGGTTGCGCGCCCGGACCGGTCCGGGTGCGCGACGCCCCTGCCGTGCTCGGTGCTGCGCTGCCGCGAGACATCCGCCGTGGACAGCGAGCTGGCGGCCATGACTGCGGAGATGGGCTTGCGGGAGGCGCTGAACCGGCTGCGGCGCCAGTCCGATGGCAATGCGCTGGCGGCCGCGGAGCCCCGCGCGCACCAGGAGGGCGCGCGCATCGGCGGCACGCCGGCCCCGCCCCCCCCGCCGTGCCGGTCGTCAGTGTCTCGAGCGCAGCTGCAGCAGCAGCGGGGCATCAACCAGTGCCGGCTCTGCAACACCGTCTGCTGCTGGCTCGCTTGCCAGCGCTACGACGTCGACGACATGCTCGACGACCTGGCCATGCTCGTGAACGTGGTCAGGGTGCCTCACGTGTCGCGCCACGGCGGCCAGCAGGGCCTAGACTCCGCAGCCACCGGTTGCATCTGCGGCGGACCACAGCGGAAGGCTGCTGCAGCGCCCGAAGCGCCTCTGCTCGCGCGCCTGCTCTGCATGTCCGACGCGCACATCACGCGGCTGCACGCGCGGTGGGCGTACAGCGTGCCCATCCGCACGCCCCTCTTCGGTGAGCAGTTCGGCAGGCCATGGGACGACGTCCTTCGCAGGATCTTTCCGGGACTCATCCCGCCGCGGCAGAGCCCCCCGCCGACGGGCCAAGCAGGGGTGGGTAGTCCCGTCGCAGCCGGGGCTCTCGGCGGGTGCCCAGGCGGATCCGGCGCCGTTCCCCGGCTGCCGGCCGCAATCCCGGGGCCGCCGCGAGCGAGGCGTGATGGCGGCAGCCAAGCGCGAGCCGAGCCCAGCGCAAGCAGCGACTCCGACGATAGCGATGGTGATAGCGACGGCGGCGGCGGCGGCGGCGGCGGCGGCGGCGGCGCGGACCAGGACCGAACGCCCAGGCGGCGGCACGGGGACGGCGCAGGGGCGGCTGGCTCGTCACGAGTGCTGCGCTCTGCCGTGCGCCGTCGGGCGTCCAGCAGCGCGCGCCGCCCAGCTCGCCGCCGCTAGCGCGTGCACAGCGCTTGCCGGCTGCGTGGAGGAGCTGGCGTTGGCGATTGGGCGACCTGTGCGAGAGGCAGCATTGGTGGAGCGGCAGCGGCCCTGACGCACTGACACGCAGTTGCCCCCGGTCACAGGGGGCGCGCCCGCGAAATGGGGGGCGCGCTCAGACGCACGCAGACACGCACACGCTCACGCTCACGCATACACGCACACGCGCAGCGCGGCGTCGGTGGGGCGGGCGCGCCGGTCACTCGCCCGCTGCTCGCTGCCGCGCACGGTCCAGCCAGCGCGCGGCGATGGTGGCGGTGGGGCCAGGCATCTCGCGCTGCGGGAAGTGGCCGACGTGGTCGGGGAGGACGCGCACGTCCACGCGCGTGACGGTCTTGCTGATGGCCTCTGCGAGGTGGCGCCCGGAGACGGGGTCGGCCGGCCCGTTGACGAACAGGACGGGCGACGCCGCGTTGGCAAGTGCGCTGACGTATCGATCAGCGTTCCGTTGGCGGTCGGCCATGTAGCCGAGGTGCGCGTGGGTTCGGCCCAGTCCGTCGTTGTGGGCGCAGAGGGCGAAGTCCTCGTCCAGCTCGATGAGGGAGGGCTTGGTGTGCTCGCCAAACACGCGCGCGAGGGCCAGACCGAACACTGGGCGGATGACCAGTCGCTGCAGGAGCGGGCCGGCGATGGGGTGGGCGAGCAGCGTCTGGACGGGCTGGGGGTGGTGGTGCCCGGGAAGCACCCCGCCGTTAAGCAGGACGACCGCGGAGAGGGTGCAGGGCGCCTCCGCGCCGCTGCTGGAGGCGGTTGAGCAGCCGGGCTCCGACGCAAGCAGCTCCTGGACAACGGTGCAGCCGAGGTCGTGCGCGATCACCTCAACGCGGGCGGCGGGCCCCACCGTGCTGGCTAGGACCTGGCGCACCACGGACCTGCGGAGGCAAGCGCACGGGGAGGACGTCTGCAAGGCGCCGGCGGTGAAGCGAGGGCAGCAAGGACCACGGGCCACGCATGCCAGCTCGCGACTCCCACCCCGCCCCGCACGTGCCCGCTCGGCGCCAGCGGGCGGGCGGTCGGTGGGCCAGTCGGCCGGTTGACCGCCCGGGACAAAAAGGGCGCGCAAGGTCTCTCCCTCTCACGCGTGCATGGCCACGGAGTAGTTCGTGTCGGGCTTGGTCGACAAGCCGTACCCGAGCAAGTCCAGGGCAATGCACCGGCGGCCTGCCTTGTGGCAGAGAGCTGGCCACACGTCCTTCCAGTCGAAACTGGACGTGGGAAAGCCGTGGATGAAGAGCAGGGGCGGCAGCTCTTGCGCGGACGTGGCGTCGGGCTTGTCGTCGACCACAAACACCGCCTCGCCGCTCGGCAGGCCCTCCACCTCCACCG
This sequence comes from Cafeteria roenbergensis, assembly GCA_008330645.1. Taxonomy (NCBI): domain Eukaryota; class Bigyra; order Bicosoecida; family Cafeteriaceae; genus Cafeteria; species Cafeteria roenbergensis. The sequence goes on from VLTN01000053.1 coordinate 162,131, forward strand.
GCACCATGCTGCCCAGGGACTGCCAAGCCATGATCCTCGAGAACACGTCCACGCTCGCTGGCCGAGCGATGTAGATGGCCACGATGGCCACGACTGTCGCAAGCAGCGCTGCCAGGCCGGCGCAGAGCGAAGGACCCTGGTCGCGCCGCCGCGCCGCCGCAGCCGGAGCTGCCTTGGGCGAGGCCATGTCGCTGCCTGGAACCGAGGGCGCGGCGCTCAGCCTCCCGAGGCTGCCGAGTGGGGCGGTGTTGCAATCGCCTGCAATTGATCTCGCCAGCGCTGGTTGAACTCTGCCGATGCCCGCGGCACAAAGTGGCGAGTGCGTTCTGGCGCTGCAGGGGGGGCTGCGGGTCGGGTGACTGCAGGGACTCGCCCGCCCCTTATCGCGCTGGTGGACTCAGAGGCGCCGCGCTTGCTTGCTTCTGGGGTGCTGCGGATGCGCGCCAGGCGTTGGGGCGGCGCGGGCGCGGCCAGTCTTGCGCTGCTTCACTCGCGACCGCTGCGGAGGCGCTCACGCCGGCTTCTTCTTCGCTCCCGCGAAGCCCGCCGCGTCGTCAAAGTACCCTGCGGTAGCAGTCGCCTTGGCCTTGCGCCTGCGCACCGCCTCGGGGTCCACCAGCTCCATCCCCGAGGTGTGCGAGAATGCAATGGTGCTCGCCAGCCCGGACAGCGGGTCATCCGCGCCCCCACCCGCCCTGGCCTTTGCCTTGCGCATCGCCGCAGTGCGCAACAGGTTCTTCTGGGTCTTGGCCGCCACTCGCAGCCTGCCCGCTCCTCCCGCCGCCAGCATCCCGCCGTCGTTGCCCATGGCGCTTTCGCTGTACTCGGTGGCGCTCTGGTCCACCGCAAGCCTGTTCGCGGCCTTGCGCACCTCCGTCATGCCGTACTTCTCCTTGATGCGACGGAAGCGCTTGCCGCCCCGCTTGCGGCACTTCTTCGGCTCCGGGATGGGCAGCGGCTTCACGGCCTTGACCTCCGGAGGCTCCGCCCACTTTGCAATTTTTTCGGCAATATCGGAGTGGAAGCCCCTGCCCACGGTCGCATCGGACCCGGGGGTGCCGTGCGCGTCGACGCGCGCTGCCAAGGCCACCTTGGCAGCCAGCACCTTGGCTGCGCGCTGCCGCAGCTGTGGCGGGGCCGTCGCAACGAGCGGGGCCTCGTGAACGATGCCGTTGTGGGCCTTGACGCTCAGCCGAGAGAGGCCGTTGGCCGACTGCTTCGAGCGGCCCATCACCTGGATATTGCAGGCGGGGATCCGGGCCAGGGCTGCGACGCCACCCGCCAGGCCCACGAGCTCCGAGGCGAGTCGGGGCCCCACGAGCGCGCTGATGTTGGGCGCGAGGAAGCCCATTCGCGACTCGACAAAGCGCAGTAGCCGGTCCCGCGAGCTCGCGATGGCCTCCGCGGCGTCGCACGCCTCGTCGAGGCGCGCCAGCTGGTCGTCCGTCAGCCGACACGCGTCGAGCGCTGACCCCGACACCGTGATCACCATCACCGTGCTGGCGGGCAGCAGCTTCTCAAGCTTGGGCGCAAGCGACGGGATGCGGTCCGCAGGCGTGTCACGCAGCTCCCGCACCACGCGAGAGTACATCAGCGGGTCCGACACCACCTCAGCCAGCTCCGCGAACCGCAGCCGGTAGAGCGCGGCGATGAACGCGCGCACGCTCTCCGCCTCGTCGCGAAGCTCTGCCAGCAGGTGGTTGGAGTCCACCGTCAAGATGTACTCCGGGTGGTCCTCGACAATGCCAGTCACGGCAGCCGGGGCGGGCAGGGCGAGCGCCTCGTCCACGAGCCGCATGTGCCGCTGGAAGGCCGGACGCCGCAGCAGCGAAGCCGTCTCGAACACGCTCCCAGTCGGCACGCCGCCCTCGGCGCTGGGGCCAGCGGGACGAGCGCGCTTGGCAGGCACCGCGAACCCGTCGTGCCCCGTCGCGTCGCCCACAGGAGCTTGGGCATCGTCTTGGGCGGCGTCGCTGCCGCTGCGGCCTCGCTTCGATGCCCGAGGGCCCTCGTCGTCGCCCGCGGCATCTCCCGCGCCCACGGCTCCTTCGTCAACCTCGTCAATGTCGTCGAGGTCGTCCAGCATGGCCTGGATGCCGCTGCCCTCAGCCTGCGCAGGGCCCTGCGAGGCGGAATCGGCAACCGCGACGCTTGGCATGGTCACGGGAGGCGCAGCCTGGACGTGGCGGGTGCCCGTGCGCGCTCGCTCAAGTCTCACAGACACGTCCGCCATTTGTGACACTCCCGACGCAGCCTGGGGCCCTGGAGAGTGGGCTTGCAGCGCGTTCCGTGGCCGGCGGACTTGCCTTGGCAGAGCCGAGCGGCGGGCAGCTTCACGACGGCCCGGCCTCGCCATCCAGCGCGCGGCCGATGACCACTTCCGCGCGAGGGGCGTGCGCAAAACGCAGGGGGGTTGCCACTGGAGAGCAGTGGCGGGCTTTAGGCAGCGCGGCGGACCATGCCGAGAAAGCCAAATGCCGGGGGCGGCAAGAACAACACCCTCGACCTCTCGCGTGTCCGCAACCCCTTTAGCAAGTTTGGCATGGCCCAGATTCGCTCGGGTGGCAAGGGCTGGGCCGCAATGAAGTCCGGCGGGCGCGGGCGCGGGCGTGGGCGCGGACGCGGACGCGGCGGGGGCTCGGGAGGCAGCGACGGCGGACGCGGAGGCGGCAGAGGCGGGCGCGGCGGCGGGCGCGGCGGCCAGTCGCGCTTCGCCGTGCCGGAGCACTTGAAGCACGAGGTGGGGAGCTGCGCCGTCGCGCCCGGTGGCGTGTCTGGCGCCGACTTTGCTCCGACGCGCTTGTTCAAAGGGCATATGGACGACGTCGGCATGGCGGCCGGCAACCAGGCCATGGTGCTGTCCTTGCTCGAGCAGATTGGCGGCGGCGGCGACGACGAGGCTGATGGCATGGTCGACGTTGATGTCATGGCATTCGAGGCCGCCGTTGCTTCGGCCGAACGTATGACCGAAGCTGGCGAGGGGCTTTCGGGCGCGGGAGAGGGGGGGAGGGGCAAGGGCGCAGCCGCCGGCGATGGGCCCAGCGGGGGCGAGGAGGACGAGGACGAGGACGGGGACGAGGACGAGGAGGAAGAGGAAGAGGAGGAGGACGACCCGACGGCAGCGGCGGCCGACGCCATCCAGCGCGCCGAGGCGGCGCTGAAGCCTGGGTGCAGCGCCGCGCTGCTGCTGCACCTGGCCGGGGGTGTGCTCCCCGACGGAACAGGCCGGTTCCGCTTCTCGCCGGCCGCCGCCGCAGCGGCCCTCAATGCCACGGGGGGCAGGGACGTTGGCGCCGCGCTCGACCACCTGTGCCTTCACCTTCCCGAGGACGAGGTCGCGGCCGCCATGCCGGAGCTTCCCGCGCAGCGGCGGCGTCGCCTCAGGGAGGAGGCACAAGCAAGGGCGGCGGCAGCGGCGGCCAGCAAGCCCGCAGCTGCCGCGTCAGCAGCCACGGGCACGGCTCCAGCAGCCGCCGAAACAAGCTCTGCCGCCGCTGCGACGGCGACGGCGGCATCTGCCCCCGGCTCCCGCGTTCGCGTGGTGAGCTCCGTGGACTGGGCGGCTGAGAGCCGCGTGGCGCGTCTCTGTGCCCTCGGCTTCCCCCGCCAGCTCACCATCAAGCTGCTGACTTGGGCGGGGCTGCGGGCAGGGGCGGCGCAGTGGGCTCCGGCTCACGGCTCTGCCGGCAGGGCCGCTCGGAGGCTGCGCCTTCCGGGGCAGCACTTCGACCCCAACGGGCTGGCCGCCGCCAGAGCGGCGGCGCGATGGCTTGGGCAGCCCGAGGAGGATGAGGAGGACGACGAGGAGGACGAGGAGGTGGCGGGGGGGGCGGCGGGCCGGCGCGATGGCAAGGCGCAGGAGTCTCCGCAGGCGGCGGCCGAGGCGGCGGGGTTGGCGGCGGAGCTGGCCGTGCAGCGGACGCTGCTCCGGGCGCTGGGCTTGCAGGTGGGCGCGTGCGGGGCGGGGCCTGAATCGCTGCGCTCTGAGAGGCGCGTGCGGCGTGCGGCGGCGGCGGCGGCGGCGGCGGCGGCGACCCAGGCGGCGGAGGGCGGGGGCCTGCTGGAGGTGCTGTTCGAGGCGGCGGCGGAGGCCGCGGAGGCGCGGCGGCAGGAGCTGGAGGTGCTTGCGCTCATGACTGACGGCCCAGCCGAGGAGGAGGCGTCCTCTGGGGCGGCGGGGGAGTCGAGCGGTGTCTCGGACGTGGTGCTCGCAGAGAGCGATGCGGGGTGGCGCCACGCGCTGCGTGGCTTTGAGCGGCGGCCGGGCGGCTCTGCCGACTCCTTCGTGCTGCTGCCTGACTGGCGTGTGCGCGTCGGGCGTGCGCAGGCCACATTTTGCACGGCTCTGCCAGTCAAAGTGGCAGGGCAGAGCCCGCTGGAGGACAGCGCCGGGAGGGGCGGCGGGGCGGACGCGAGGCGCCCCAGGAAGGGCCCGGCGGGCATGGGGGCGGAGGCGCGGCGCGCGGAGGCCAAGGCGGAGGCGGGGCGGCGGGCGCACGAGAGCGCAGCTGCGGAGCGGCGGCTCTTCGTTCACACGCTGACGCTGGAGGCGCTGGCCGGCCCCGTGGCGCAGGGGTGCCTGGAGGGGCTCTACCCCACTGCGGGCGACGGGGCGGAGGGCCTGCTGGCGGGGCTGGAGGGGCTGGAGGAGGGCGCTCGCGCCGCCGCTGACGAGGGCAGCCCGATGCCGCTGCTGGCCGTGCGGTGCCCCACCCTGAGCGCGGGGCTCTGCGGCTGCCTCAACGTCGCGCTGCAGAGGGCCACGCCGCGGCTGGCCGAGGCGGGGGGCGGGTGCGGGGTGCTGCTCGCCGCTGTTGAGTGGCTGCGCGGCGGCGGCGCGGCGGCTGCCGTGGCGGCAGGGAAGGCGGCCACCGGCGAGTGGCAGACCCGCGGGGCGGAGGACGCGGCCACGCTGCTTCGCGGTACGTCGGACGCGCTGTGGTCGGATGACCACGACGGCGTGAGCCTGGTCGACCTGTGCGGGCCGATGGAGGAGGAGTCCCTGTGGGAGGCGGTGGAGAACGTGGTCAAGGCAGTGGGCGCCGACAAACCCAACGCGATCCCTGCTGCAAAGACCCCAGCTGCGGCAGCAGCGCCTGCTGCGAGTGCATCGGCCGGAGCACGGGGCGCCGCGTCTGGGGCGGGGCCTAGCGGACGCGGCAGTGCTGGGGGCGGGCCGCGATCCACGGGCAAGCAAGCAGGCTCACACGCCGCAGCGGCGGCAGCGGCTGCCGCCACGCCGCCGGCCCGGGCCGCCAAGGCCGGAAAGACCGCAGCAAGCGCAGCTGCCGCCCCCAGCGCCGCTGCAGCGCGGCCTGGCAAGGCCGCTGCATCCGGCGGAGAGGGCCGCGCAAAGTCCGCCGCACCGGCCGTCGTGCCCAGCCCCACCGGGTGGACGTGTCCGTCTTGTGGGCGAGAGGCGCGCTGGTCGGAGTTCGGCCCGGCGTCTGGCACCGCAGCGTCCTCTGGCGCCGGCCGAGGCGGCAAGCGGGCTCGCGGCAACCGAGCCGGCGGCGCCTCCGCCCCGGAGCCGCAACCTCTGCAGGTTCGAGGCAGCGTGGCCGACAACCAGCTCGAGGTTCGGTGCGGAGGGGGGCCTTCCCCCGGCGGGTGCGGAGTGTGGAGCCCCGTGACCACGCGCGAGGGCGGGCGCAAGGGCGCCGCGCTGCTGCCGGGGGTGGCGACCATGCTCCGTGCCGCTGGGCAGAGCCTCCCCGTGCCGGGCAGGCCGACGGCGGTGGGGGGGACCTACGCCAAGGAGGTTCTCTCGACGGTGGAGGAGCAGGCGGCAGCGTGGCCGTGGCTCTTCCAGGGCGGCGAGGCGGCCACAGCGGCGGCGACCGCATCCCGAGGCGGCGCGGCGGGCGAGGACGACGAGATGCAGCAGCTTCACGGGGCGGCAGGGGCTGCGGCAAAGGCTGCGGTGGCGCGGTCTCTCGGCACCGACGCCCGCGCTTTGGCCGAGCGTGAGGAGCGCATCGCTCACATGGAGGCGGCGGAGAACAGGAAGCTGCTCCGCGAGCTGCAGGCCCGTGAGGCCCGTCCCGAGTACAAGCGCATGCTCGAGCAGCGAAAGGGCCTTCCCGCCTACGGCATGCGCGAGGACATCGTGGACATGGTGAGGCGCAACCAGGTGGTGATCATCTCCGCCGAGACGGGCGCAGGAAAGACCACCCAGGTCGGCCAGCTGATCATGGACGACGCGGCGCGGCGCGGCGAGGGGGCGAGGACCAACATCCTGTGCACGCAGCCGCGGCGCATCTCGGCGCTGGGCGTGGCGCGGCGCGTGGCAGACGAGCGCTGCGAGCGAGTGGGCGGGTCCGTCGGCTACACGATCAGGCTCGAGTCGAAGCGCTCCAAGGACACCCGTCTCCTCTTCTGCACCACCGGGGTCCTCCTCCGCCGGCTGCAATGCGATCCCCAGCTCGAGGGCGTCTCCCACGTGCTGCTGGACGAGGTGCACGAGCGCACGCTGGACGGCGACTTCGCGCTCATCATCCTGCGCCGGCTCATCCGCAGCGAGCGGCCGGACCTCAAGCTGGTGCTGATGAGCGCAACCATCAACGCGGACCTCTTCTCCGCATACTTCAAGGGTCCCGGGGGGCGGCCCGCACCCGCGGTGGACATCCCGGGCCGCACGTTCCCGGTGCGAGCGCTCTTCCTTGAGGACGCTATGGACGCGGCGGTGCGCGCCACCGGCTACGAGTGCCTGCCCCGGACAGAATTCGCGCACGACCCGGCGGCAGCAGCGAGAGGCAAGGGCGGCAAGAGCGGGGGTGGCAGCCGGGGGTCTGCTCGCGGCGGCGGCGGCGGAGGCGGCGGAGGCGGCGGCGGTGGCGGGGGCAGAGCAAGTGGAGGCGGCGGCGGCGGAGGCGGCGGCGGAGGCGGCACCAAGGGCCGCGGCGACGTCCCTGAGAAGGAGTGGCTGGATCTGCGACGCAGGTACCCGGCCGGCAAGTTCAGCGACCAAGCTGTTCGCTCGCTGTACTGGATGGACCCGGAGGCGGTGGACAAGAACGTGGACCTCCTCGAGGCGGTGGTGGCCCACATCTGCCGGGAAGGGCCGGCTGGGGACGGAGCGATTCTGGTGTTCATGCCGGGGCTGGCAGAAATCACCGCCGCTTGCGCCAGGCTCTCGACCTCAGCGCTGGTGGCCGAGGCGGCGCGTGCGGGGGCGCGCAGAGGCGGTGCTGCAGGGGCCTCCACACGGGTGGGAGGCAGGGGCGGGCTTGAGGCAGGGGCTGCTGCCGGGGGCAGCGCCCTGCGCGTGTACCCGCTGCACAGCGCGCTCAGCACGGAGGAGCAGACCGCCGTGTTCGACCACCCGCCCCCCGGCATGCGCAAGGTTGTTGTGGCTACCAACATCGCCGAGACGTCCATCACCATCGACGACGTGGTGTACGTTGTGGACTGCTGTCGGCACAAGGAGAACCGCTACGACCCGACAACCCGCCTCGCAAGCCTGGAAACTGACTTTTGTCCGCAGTCCTCGGGCAAGCAGCGCAGGGGCCGCGCGGGGCGCGTGAAGCCTGGGATGTGCTTCCACCTCGTCACGAAGGAGCGCTTCGCGTCCCTGCCCGACTTCCAGACGCCTGAAATGCTGCGAGTGCCGCTGGACGAGCTGATCCTGCAGGTGCGCGCCCTCAACTTGGGGGCCATTGCGCCGTTCCTCAAGGAGGCGCTGAACCCGCCAACGGACGAGGCCATTGACGCGTCGCTGCAATCCCTGCGCGGACTCCGGGCCCTCGACGCCGCGCACGACGACCGGCTCACGCCCCTCGGCTTCCACCTGGCGTCCCTGCCCGTGGAGCCTCGCATCGGCAAGCTCCTCATCCTTGGGGCGGTGTTCCGCTGCCTCGACCCCGTGCTCACCGTGGCGGCCTCGCTCAGCTTCCGCTCCCCCTTCGTCGCCCCCATGGACAAGCGGGAGGAGGCCGACGAGGCAAAGCGTGACTTCGCCATCGACGCATCTGACCACCTCACGGGGCTCACTGCGTTCAACCGCTGGCGCGCGGTGCGCTTCGGCAGGGGCTCCGCGTTCACGCAAGCGGCCTCCTCCCGCGGCGCGGCAGAGCGCACGTTCTTGCGGCAGTCGTTCCTGTCTCGCAACACCCTCGGCATGATCTGGGACCTTCGCAACCAGTTCTTCGAAGCCCTCGTGGGCATCGGGTTCGTACCTCCGGTGCCAGGCGCGAGGCGCCGTGGCGGCGGCCGCAGCCGCGACAGCCCCGACGCAGGCGGCGCCGACCCCTCCGCGGAGTACAACACGCACGCGGTGAACATCGAGCTCGTCAAGGCCGTGCTGGCAGCGGGCCTGTTCCCAAACCTGGCGCAGGCCGAGCCAGCCTCGCTGCGCAAGCCGGGCAAGGGCAGCTCCGCCCCGAAGCTGGTGACCCGTGACGGCGACGTGGCAATCCACCCCTCCAGCGTGCTGTACGGCCGGCCGTCGCTGCCCCACGGCACCGGCTTCCTCGTGTTCCTCGAAAAGGTCAAGACGAGCCAGGTGTGGCTCCGCGACGCGACGGCCATCGGGCCCTACCCGCTGCTGCTCCTTTGCGGCTCTCTGGACGTCGTCCACGGGCGGGGCGCGGTCGTGGTTGACGGCTGGCTCCCGTTTCGCGCGCCCCCGCGCATGGCCGCCCTGCTGCGCCAGCTGAGGCTGCGCCTCGAGGAGCTGCTCCGTCTCAAGATCCTCGACCCGGACGCAGCTGCCGAGGGCGAGGAGCGCCTCGTGACGGCGGTTTCGCGCCTGTTGCTCAGCGAGGGCGGCGGCATCGCCCTGACCGCGGACGGCGAGGTGGGCGCCTTGGACCAGGACGGGGAGGTGGACCTGCCCTTCTCGCGCACAGAGCGACTCCCGGGACCCACTTCGGTCAAGGCGGCGGCCTCGGTCCCGGCCCACCGGCTGCCCGAGGCTGGCGCCTCAGCCTCGCGAGGCCCAGGCTCCGTAGGGGGGCGCTCGGCAGCGTCTGGGGCCAGCTCGGGAAGCAAGCTGCGCCGGGCAGGGGGTGAGGCCCGGACCAGCGCCCACGGGCGGGCGGCGGCGGCGTCGGGAGCAGGCTCCAGCCGCTTGTCGCAGTCTCGCTCTGCCGCGCCTCCCCACGCCGCACGTGCGGCTCCACCTGCGGCACCGGCGTCTGCTGCCCGTGGTGGCACGCCGGGCCCAGCGGTGCGCCATGGGCCCGCCACGCGGGACCCCAACGGGCCAGTGCCAGCCTCGGCGGCGCCGCGGTCTTCGCGATCGCGGGCTGCTGCCCACGCACCGGCCCCAGCACCAGCACAAGCGCCGGCCCCAGCACCGGCACAAGCTGCAGCGGCGTCACGGCGCGAGCCGCGCGGCGGGAGCCGTGGGGCGCCGGCTGGTGGAGGCGGAGCGGCGGCTTCTACCGCCCCGAGCGGCGCAGGGCGTGGCAGGGGGGAGAGGAGCGGCGGCGGCGGCGGCGGCAGTCACAACAAGGGCGGGGGTCGCGGCGGCGGCGGCAGTGGTGGCGGGGGTCGCGGCGGCGGCGGCAGTGGTGGCGGGGGTCGCGGCGGCGGCGGCAGTGGTGGCGGGGGTCGCGGCGGCGGCGGCAGTGGTGGCGGGGGTCGCGGCGGCGGCGGCAGTGGTGGTGGGGGTCCCGGGGGCGGGGCCAACCGGTCCGGCGGGAGCTCCGGCTCCGGCGGAGGCGAAGGAGGCAGCGGAGGCGGCACTCGCAGCGCCCGCCGCCGGCGCCGAGGGAACAAGGACTGAGCGTTTCGGTGCGATTGGCGCGGAACGCTAAAAGCTGCGTGGCTTGTCAACCAGGCTGAAGCACAATTCGATTTCGCGAGTGCTGCAATTCAGTGCTAGCTGCCTTTGACGCGCATGTGGCACACAGGCGCACGCTTCCTCGCCTCGCACAGTCAAGCGTCATCTGCAATGAAACTGGCGGCCCACTCACGTCGTGGGCACTCCCTGCCGCAGTCCCCAGCCCTCGAGGTGGCCATGCCGTGGTGCGGCCTGCTCCCCGAACACGACAATTCTGGGTGTCTGGTGCGGCTCTGTTTCACTTTTCTTTGTTTTCCCTTCTCGCTGCAGCAGCCATCGCCACCACCACCCCCACCGCCGCTCGACCGGCCGCTCCGGGACACCGGTGGGAGACCATGGCATCGCTCGGACCCCTCATGCAGGCGCTGCAGTCTGGAGACAACGCCACTCGCCGCGCAGCGGAGGCACAGTGGTTCGCCATGGTCGAGGCTGACGAGGTCGCGGTGAGGGTGCTCTGTCGGGCCCGCAACGCGCTGAGCGCCTTCCCGCGCCGGGCCTAGCCCGCCCAGCGACGCGATTAGCTCATGGGCAGTTGCCGTCGGTGCGGGGGTGGAGGCTGTGCGCGTCAGCGGAGACTGCTGCACCAGCGGTCTTGCGCACGCTGTTGCCCTTCGCGCCTCGCTTCCCCGCAGACTTGCGCCGCGGTGGTGGGAGAGATCCTCTCCAACCCGAGCGCCGACGTTCGCAGCATGTGCGCCGTCCTGCTTCGGCAGGTCATTGGCCAGGCGTGGGACTCAGTGCCGGTGCCTGCCAGGGAGTCTCGTGAGCTGGATGAGCGCGGCAAGCACGCGCGCCTTCCGCGCGCCCCGTCGTCCGTGCGAGTGGGCTCCCCGCGCGGGAACGCTACTGGCTGCGCGTTCACCGTGTGCTGGCGCACCGCGATTCCCGTGCCTGGGGTGCCGGCGTTGGACGCTTTCCCGCAGTCAAGAGCAGCTTGCTCACAGCTCTGGCCAAGGAGCCGAACAAGGGAGCGCAGCACAAGATCGTGCACGTCATCGCCATGACGGCATCCAAGTGCGCGTTTGCCAAGTCCGAGGCGGCCGCCGGGCCCGCGAGGTTCGTGCTGGGCGAGGCCTGGCCCGCCCTCATGGATGCCTTCCAGACCCTGGTGCGCTCGCCCACAGCCGAGCAGCGCCTCCTCGGCCTCTTCCTCGCGCAGACGCTCCTGTCCATCCTGGGCGACGGCCTGGCAGCCGCCTGGGCCGGCCCGCTCCTGCCCCTCCTTCGCTCCCTGCTGACCAGCCCGCCCGACGCCGACGCCGCCATCGCCGCGGCTCGCACGGCGGTCACCATCATCAGGGTGTTCCACTCCGACACGCACGGTGCCACCGCCGCAGCGGCCATGGCTGCCGCCGCCTCCGGCTCCCCTATGCGGGGCCCCGCCTCCCCGCACCCGGGCTCTCCCGCGGCAGCAGTGGCAGCCGCTCCGGGCTCGCCCGCCGCTGCCGCCGCCGGCAGCCCGCGCTCTCCCGCGTACGGCACCCCCGGCCGCGGCTCCCCGGCCGCGGCCGGCTCCCCGGGCGCAGGGCCCTCGCCCTCGAAGATGTCCCCCCAGGTGCAAGCGCTCCAGCAGCAGCTTCTCGTGCCTCTGCTCTCGGTGGTGCGGACTGCCCTCGGGTCCGGCACCACGGAGGGCGACGCCCGCCACGTGATCCAGGACTTCGTGGAGCTGGTGCGCTTCAAGAGCACCTTCGTCCGGCCTGTGCTCCCCGAGCTGATGGGCATGCTGACCACCGTGCTGCGGACCGACGCGCTCGAGGACGCCACGCGCGTGGCGGCGCTGGAGCTCGCCGTGACCCTCTGCGAGTTCGCCGGCGGCATGCTCCGCAAGCACAGCGCGGTGGTGGACGCCCTCGTTGCCGAGGTGTGCGAGCGCGTGACCGAGGTGGACGACGACGCCACCTGGGGCTCCCGGCCCACCCACAAGACGTCCTTCTCCCACGACGAGGACGACGACGAAAACCCAGTGGTGGGCTTCTCCGGCCAGGTCTTGGACCGCCTGTCCTCCGCCCTCGGAGGCGTGCAGATGGTGCCTCGCGTGCTTGGGGTGATCGGCTCCTGGTTCGAGCACGCCGAGTGGCGCCGCCGCCGGGCTGCCTGCCTCATCATCGGCCTCGTGGGCGAAGGCAGCAAGAAGGCGCTCTCTCCCCGCATCGACGACATCGCCCGCGGGGTCGCTCGTCGCTTCGCCGACCCCCACCCCCGCGTGCGCTTTGCGGCGCTGGTCGGGATGGCGCAGCTCATCACCGACTTTGAGGCGCCTGAGAAGGGCTTCAAGTCCTTCCAGACCGTCACGCACTCGTGGCTCGTGCCCGCCATCGTCGGCTGCTGCTCCGCCTCGACCGCCGCCAGCGGCGCCGAGGCTGAGGCCTGCGGCGGCGTGGCCGCCTGCCTGGACAAGGTGCGCCAGCTCGCCCTGCACACCCTCCAGCTCTTCTTCCACGCCGACCACTGCAAGCCCAGCTTCGTCCGCCCGCTGGAGCCCATCATGCGCGAGCTCTTCGCCGTGCTCGCCGAAGGCAGCGTGCCCGCGCGCACCGAGTGCTTCCTCGCGCTGGCCTCCCTCTCAACGGTCATCGGCGACGACTTTGCGGCCTTTTACGACACGTTCATGCCCCGCGCCCGCGCCGTGGTCGCCGAGGCCTCTGCGAGCGCGGACGCCGCCACCGGCGACCTCCGCAACACCGCGCTCGAATGCATCGGCGTGATGTGCTCCGTGGTGCCGCAGGAGAAGTGCCGTGCGGATGCCATCGCCGTGATGGAGAGCATCAAGGGCTCCATCAACCCAGAGGCCTTCGGGGACGACACCTCCGGCGCGTACAGGGCGGTGGGCCTCGCCTGCGCCCACCTGGCGCGCGCTCTCGGCAGCGACTTCGCGCCGTACCTCGGCGCCGTTCTGCCCTCGCTCGTCAACACCATGGCGCAGAACGTGGACATCCGCGTGGACGCTCTGGATGCCGACGAGATCGACAAGTACCACGACAGCCGCGGCGCGGGCGGGCCCCGCGTCGTCGACGCCGGCACAGGCCACTCGGCTGGCGTCGTGAACGTGCCGGGGCAGGGCCACCAGCGCGTCACGGTCAACTCGGAGGCGCTCCAGCAAAAGACCACTGCTTGCAGCGTCGTGTACCACATCCTGCAGCACGTGGGCGAGGGGGCAACGCTGGGCATCGACCACGTCGCCGCGGCGGCGGGCAGCTGCGCCACGCAGAGCGGCTCGGAGACGTGCCGCATCATGGGCGTCACGCTCATTCCCCTCGTCGTGCACATCGCGTCCCTTGACAAGGAGGACCCCCACCACGGCAGCAAGCTCCTTGCGGGTGGCCTGGGCATCCTGCTCGACGCCTGGAACCGAGAGTCGTCGGACCTGGTCATGAACACGGCGGCGGAGGCCATCAACGAGCTCTTCAAGCTCAGCGCGCGCTCTGAGGGCCGCGTCCTCGTCTCCCCGTCCCAGCTGGCCGAGGTGATGGAGTTGCTCGGCGGCCAGCTCTCCAACTGCGCGGGCCGCTGGGGCGACACCCGCGAGGCGTACCACGAGTGAGTCTGCGCACGCGCTGCTCCCGCTCCCGCTGTGCCTGCCTCTGATGACGCTGCTGCTGCTGCTGCTGCTGCTGCTGCTGCTGCTCCTGCTCCTGCTCCTGCTCCTGCTCCTGCTCCTGTTCCTGCTCTCGGCGTGCGAGTTGGTCGCCCGGGACGTGTACGCGAGCCGCCCTGCACGTCCCCCGGCCGCTCACCCCGTGCCACGTCGGCCGCTCCGCCTCCCCCCCCCCTCCTGAACTTGACCCCGCAGTGACGAGGACTACGACGAGCGCAAGGAGGAGATGCTGCGCGAGGCACTGGAGACGGAGCAGGAGATGATGGGCAACATCATCGACGCCGTCGGCCACGCGCTTCGGGCACACGGCCCCTCCGCCCTCGCAATCATCGGAGAGACCATTCTTCCCGTGGCAGACACGCTCCTTGAGCACCGCGAGGACCCGCTCCTGCGCTCCGTTGGCGTCTGCGTCTACGACGAGCTGCTCGAGCACGCCCCCACAGAGTCCGCCATCATTGTGCCCAAGATCGTGCCCCACATCACTGAGGGCATGGCCTCGGACAACAGCGAGCTCCGCCAGAGCGCCGTGTTCGGCGCCGGCCTCCTGGCCAAGGCAGGCGGCGAGGCGGTCAGGCCCGTCCTCCCGACCCTCGTCGCCGGCCTCAGGGCCTGCCTTGCTGCGCCCGACGCCAACGAGCCAGAGATGAGCCGCGCGACGGACAACGCCGTTGCGTCGCTCCTCCGTGTGGCGCAGCACCGCTCTGCCGAGCTCGGTGCTGCGGGCGTTGCGGCCGCTCTTGACCCTCTGCTGCAGTCGCTTCCGCTGGAGAACGACGCCATTGAGGCTCGCTTCGTCCACGGCTGGTTTGTGCGCGCCGTGGGCGCATGCGACCCCGCCGTCGTCGGGGCAGCTGGCGAGCGCGCGGAAGCGTCCCTCAAGCTCCTGGCAAGCATCGCCGGCGCCCACCTTGCCTCCTCCAGCGCCGACGAGGAGGAGGCGCTGCTGGACGGCGAGTCGGCAGGCCTGGTTGCCCCGGCAGCTGCGGCTGTGGCTGCCAAGTTCCCCACCCAGGCCGCGGCGGCGACTGCATCCATGGGCGCCGACCTCGCCGGCCTGCTCTCGCCGGATGCCTCTGCCGCCCTGCGCGAGGCCTCAGCCTACGTCGACGCGTCCTCCACGTCCGCAGCGGCGGTGTGGGTATCCGGGCCGGGGGAGTAAGTGCAGACGACTTCACACTGAGCCTTGCGTGTGCTTCGGTTTGAGTTGAGTCTTGGCGCGACGGGCCTGAGTTGGCGCAAGCAAGGATGCTGATGAAGGCCCGGCGAGTGCAGAGGAGGAGTGCGATGCCTGAATGCGCTGCACTCGAAACATTGACACAGACACAGCCGCACGCTGCCAGCGAGCGATGGCGAAGGGCGGGGGGTGGCGTGCCACGGGCGCTGGAGAGCGGGCGCGGCACGCACGCGGCAAGGGCTTCAGCGTCCGCCGGAGCGCTTGGCGCCCTTGTTCCCGCCAGCTCGGCCCTTGGCGGCGCCGCGGGTGGGCTTGTCGCCCTTGGCCTTGTAAAGGACCTGGCCCGTGGGGGTGGTGAAGGTGTCAGCGTTGAGGGAGACGCCGGAGCGCTCCTTGTCGCCGGCCGGGGCTGGCGCGCTGGCGGGCGGGGGAGGCGCCTGCGGCTGCTTGAGCCCTGCGAACTTGATGGGGGAGGCTGCCTCGCCCTCGGCGGTGCGCGGGGGCGCGTCCGACTGGCCAAGCATCTTGGTGAGGGGGTTGCTCTTCGCCTGGCTCTCCTCGTGCTCCAGAGCGAGGCGGGCGGCGGACTCGGCGTCCCAGCCGGGGGGCACGACGTACTCGACGTCAGGCCAGCCCTTGGCGAAGCCGAAGGCGCGCTGCACGAACGGGAGCTGGACCATGCCCAGGTGCACAGCGGCGCTCAAGGCAGTCACTGCAGCGCTGAGCGTCACGGCCTGCGGGGTCGGGCATGACCAGGGGGGGAGGGGGGGAGGGGGGCGGGGCGGCTAGGAGCGGTGGGACGAGGCGGGGTCGGAGGGCGGGCCGGACCACGTCCAGGAATCGCGGGCGTGACAGGCAGCGACGGCGTGGGGCACGCGCACGCACGGCTGCAGGCGCCGCCTTGTCCACCTGTGATCGAGGCGCGGCTGGCTCACCGCAGGGAGAGTGGTCATGATGGCCCCGCCAAACACAGCGAAGAAGCGGCTGAAGTTGCGCATGCCCTCGGGGGTGATCATGGCGTTCTGGCCGGGGGGCTGCAGCTTGTAGGAGAGCTCTGCCGAGAGCAGGCCGGCGACCATGACGATGGCGGGGAGGGTGTACTCGGTGGTGCCGAGGTCGGGCACCCAGGGCAGGCCCTCGGTCACGAATCCCTCGATCTGGTCGGCCTCCAGCCCCATGCGGCGCAGGGTGGCGAACACCCAGATGCCCGCCACGAGCTGGAAGACCATGGGGGCGAAAATGGCGAGCGGTGAGGCGCCGTACTGCTTCTGCAGCTTGGTGATCTGCTCGGTTGCCGCCATCATGGCCTGCTGGTCCTGGCGCTTGGCGGCATCCATCTGCTGCTTGCGGTAGAGCGACATGAACGGGTTCACGCTGCGGAGGCGGGAGCCGGCGGCCATTCCCTTGATGGACAGCGGAATGGCGATTGCGCGAACGAGGACGACCGAGCCGACGATCACAACCCACCAGGGCTGCCCCGTGGTCTCGTGCACGGACTCCAGGAGCTGCGCGAGTGTCGGCACAAAGCCGGAGCCTGCATGCTCAGGAGAAGGCAATGGGGGAGGCAACCACTGACGCCAAACGGATTGCGCAAAGCCTCTCGGACAAGCGACACGCCGCGCCCCCAGCGGGGAACGGCAAACGCGCGCTCACGCGCCATGAACGCAGCTCCCTCACCCTCGAAGATGGGCGCTGTGGTGCGCTTGATCACCTCAACATCCGGGGAGGCTGCCAGCACGGACGCAAACGAATCGCTCGCGCGCTCCGCCAGGTCCATGGCGCGGGAGAACATGCCGGCATCGGCGTCCACGAGGGGCGGAGCCGCGTTTTCGTCGCCCGAGACTACCGGCAGCGCGGCTGCCACGCCGGGCACGCTGCGGGGGGGCGTTGACGATCGCGTGATGGAGCGCGCTGCGATTGCACACCTGGCCTTGCCCGCCGCTCGAGCCGCACCCCAATGCCACTGTCAAGACGTCACACACTATGCTCCCACGTGGCAACGAGTGATGGAAGCTTACCTCGTGGCTGCCTCCGAGGAAGCGAAGCGAGCCCAGCTGAGGCGGGTGCGCGTGTCTGCGCCGCGAACCGCGCTGCGAGGGAAGAGGGGGGCGCCGCGTCGCGCGCACGCCACATTCACAGGTTCGGCACCTCGGTGGCTCGCAGCGTGCTGCCGCGACAGGCTGCCTCGGTGGGTGTGCAACGCCATTTTCAGCGCGGGCAGGACGGTCGAAGCGCCCGGCGGCCCGCGCTCGCGCTCACACGACAGCTCGGCTGGAGCGCTGCACAGCCCGCACAGCAGTCCGGGCAAGCATCGGACACCAACTCGGCGACTTGTGCAGCTGCCCCATCGCCCTCTCGCCGAGCCTGGGCAAGCGGCGACCGGACCGCGAGACGGTCGGAGCACCGGGCTCTGCTTCAGCCCCGAGCGCCTCGCGAGGCACATTCGCGGCTGCCATCACAGGGCCAGTGCAATCCACCGAAATTGCAAGCGCGCCACGTCTACCTGGTCGCGCCCCTGGCAGTCCGCGGCCCCTGAGGCCATGGGTGACAAGCGGGGCTGGATGCCGCCGCAAATGAGGGCCATCCTTGCATGTCTGGCCTACTCGGCTTCATCGTGCACCATGGTGCTGCTGAACAAGGCAGTGCTTAGTCGCTTCGACTACAACTACAAGGCGTGCATCATGGCGCTCCAGGGCCTCGTGGCGCTGTCACTGATGCTCGTCAGCAAGCGACTGGGAGTCTTGCAGTTCAAGGCACTGAGCAAGGCCAGCCTTCAGCTGTGGTTCCCGGTCAACATTTTCTTCACCCTGATGCTTTACACGAGTTTCGAGAGGTGCGTTGCTTGCCCGCTTCCAGGCCGGTGCTGGGCGCTTGCTTGGCTCGCAAAGGGCGGGTTGCCAGCCTTGCCTCTGCCAGCCGCCCTTCCGCCGGATCGCAGTCTGAAGCGCCTCCACGTGCCTTCCGTTACCATCTTCAAGAACGTGACGAACATAATCATCGCGGCCGGGGCGTGGTGAGCCAAGCCGTTGCACTGTGTCCCCGCCCAGCCAAGCGCTTGGCCGCGGGGAGTGCCGCCCGCCCCGTCCCTGCCTGCAGCTGGGGCACGGGGGGGGGGGGGGGGCAAGGTGCTGCTGCGCAGCACGACGAGCATCCGCCTGCCTTTGCGCCCTTGCCGCGCAGGTGGTGGTTCGGCGAGAAGGTGAACCTGTACGTTGGGCTGTCGCTGGGCATGGTGGTGCTCGGCGCTCTGCTCGCCGGCGCCACAGACCTCTCTTTCGACCTGGAGGGCTACACGTGGATGGCCATCAACTGCGTGTCCACGGCAGCCTACGTGCTGTACATGCGCGGCACCGTGAAGGCGCCGCTGTCGGCGTGGGACAAGGCCTTCCTGAACAACGCCATCTCGGTGCCCCTCAGCCTCCTCCTCGCCACGGGGATCGGCGAGGTGAGTGGGCAGCCGCGCTCCGCACCCCGCTCTGCCCGCCGCTCCCATGGCTGCTGCCCCGGCTGCCTTCCTCGAGCGCCTCTCACGCGGGAACCCTTGCCCGCTCGCGCGAGCAGTCTTGGCACGCGGCCCGGCCACGCCCACGCTCCGCTCGCTCCCCCCCCCCGCCCACACACACACTCTCACCTGCTCCTTCACGTGCGCCCTCGTCCGTGCGCCTCGCAGATCCCCGACGGCATCACGAGCCCCGAGCTCACCGCCCCTGCCTTCATCGCCGCGCTCGCTCTCAGCGGGTGCGTCGGCTTCGCGCTCAACCTTACCTCGCTGTGGTGCGTGAGCGAGACGTCGGCCACCACGTACAGCATGGTTGGGGCCCTGAACAAGATCCCCCTCGCCGTCCTGGGCACGCTCCTCTTCGGGGCGCCGATGGACGCGCGCAGCGGAACGATGGTGGCCTTCGGCCTGGCCGCCGGCATGGTCTACGCCTACGCCAAGACCATCGACCCCGACCGCCCCCCCACCACCCCCCTCAGCCTAATCCGCGTGTCGCCCATGCTGGAGGCTGCCAAGCCCAAGGACTCCCCGACGCCGATTTGATTCGGCCGCCCGCGTCCCGCCAGCCTCTCCCCGCCCCCTGTCCCGCTTGTCTGACACACACCGGGCCGAGCTTCCCGAAGGCACAGGGGCCGTATGGGCCTGCCTGCCGCCCTTGAAGCGCCCAGGCGGCCTCGCTGCCCTCGCTGAGAGCTTGGCCGCGTTACCGCGTGCGTGCGACATGTTTCATGATATCCTTGGCACTTTGGTATGTGAACTTCAACGACAAGCCGAGGTGACGCTGGCCAGCGCTGGTGGCGCTCGAGCAGGCAGCGGCAGTCGGAGCTGGCATTCTGTCATGCCTTCGGCAGGGCAACGATTCACTCGCGTCAGGAGGCAAGAGGCCTCAGTCGGGCCACGCAAGCGCGGCGGATGGACACGCCTCTGCCACGCATCTGCCCCACTCAGCTCCTTCCGGGAGCCTTTCCATGAACACACTCACTCACCAAGAACAACAGCGCCACCACTTTCCCAACCGTGCAGGCCGCCTGCCCAGCACCCTCCCCCTCCCGCACTTCTCCCAATCAAAGGCGGGGAGAGGCGGCTGGGCCCAGCCAGACAAAAGGGCAGGGCAAGGCAAGGCAGGGGGAGGGGGTAATTCCGTGGCTGGAGGGGCACCCATTGCTGTGCCCCGGGCTCGCTCTCAGCCCAAGCGGAGACAGCAGGCCCTCCAGGGCTGCGAGCGGGCAAGGCCCTCAGTAGCGGCGGCCGTAGCCTCCGCCTCCGCCGTACAGCCCGGCGAGCCCGTAGCCATAGCCGGCCGCACCGACGTCGCGCCTGGAGGGGGCCTTGCTGGCGGCTCTCACGGATGGCACGCTCGGCCTCACGCCGTACGCTGCAGCGCCGTAGCTGGTCGGGGCGCGCGGGGTGGCATTCGTGCGAGCCGACACCGGGCGCCCGGCCCGCCCTGCCCTGGTGGGGGCCCGCGGCGCGGCGCCGTACGCTGCGCCGTAGGAGGCCTGGTCGGGGCGGCGGATGCGCCCCTCGGAGGGCGCGCGACGCACCGCCGACACGGGCCGGCGGGGGTTGGCGAAGCCCTCACGGTGGTCGGCAACCACCGCCCCAGCATGGCGCGCTCTCGCTGCCGCCGCTCGCTTGGCAGGGGAGATGATGGGCGATGCGGCCCGAGCGCCTGACTTGGGCGCCGAGGGGGTCACAAGCGGTTTCCTTCCCGAGGGGGTGGCGGACCCAGCCTCGGAGGAACCCGCGCCGCCTGCCGCTGCTGCCGCTGCCGCTGCCGCCGCCGCTGCTGCGGCGGTCTCGGGGTAGGAGGGGTCGGGGAGCGCCAGCGCGTGCCTGTAATGGTAGATGTCGCGGGGAACCTTGATGGTGGCCAACAGGCCGCCGCCGTGGGTCGCGGCGGTGTGGGCCGGGATGTCTGGCACCAGATGCATGCGCTTCCGGATCGAGGGCATGGCCAGGACCTCAGAGACGCTGGGGCGGGCGCGGGGGCTCTTGTTCAGCAGGGAGGACACGAGCGAGGCGAGCTCGTCGGAGTAGTGGCGGGACACGCGCGCGACGGGAGCGGTCTTGACCTTGCGGCTGAGGGCTTGCATGTCGTCAGCGAGGAAGGGCGGGTGGAGCGCGCAGAGCTCGAAGATGAGGCAGCCGAGGGCCCAGACGTCGCTCTTGCCGTCGTAGGGCCGCGCCGCCCAGATCTCGGGGGACATGTAGTAGGGCGTGCCGATCTGGGTGCGCGCCAGCCCGGTTTTGATGAGCTTCGCGCAGCCCAGGTCGCCCAGGCGCACGTGGTGCTTCGACGTGAGGAAGATGTTCTTGGGCTTGATGTCGCGGTGGAGCACCCTGCGGGAGTGAAGGTGGTCCAGGCCCAGCGCGATTTGGATGGTGTAGGACCAGATGGTGTCCTCCTTGATGTACTTGTTCGCGGTCTTGAACTTTTTGATTTGCCGGTAGATGTCGCCGTGCTCGGCAAACTCCATCACGATGTAGAGGTTGTCGCGCTCGACGAAGGCGTCGCAGTACCTGCGGGAAGACGCAGGGCACAGCGGGAGGCAGGTACGGGAGGGGGGCGGTAGGGGGGGAGGGCACGAGGGAGCAGTTGAAGGGGCAGCAACGGCGCTTGCGGCCGGCTGCGAGCCCGGGGCCGCCCAGGCTCACCGAACGACGTTCACGTGGTTGATCGAGGCCAGGATGCGAATCTCGTTCACAGCGTCCTCCCTGCGCAGCGGGGACGGCAAAAAGGCAGCCTCGGAAACAAGGTGGCGGAAGACCACCAACCCAAAAGCAGTGCCGGCGATGCGGCGGCCTGTGCCGTCGCTCCTCCGCCCGAGGACGCCCGCTGCTCTAGCCACGCGGCGCGCTATGGCACCCGCTGCCAATAGACTGGGTGCGGGGCGGCAGGCTCGCGGGCGAGATTCCGCGCCGCCCGCCGCAGGCAGTTGCGGCTTCGCCACCGTTGCGCATCGTCGTGCCGGCTCACCTCTCCCTTGGCGACAGCTTGCGGATGTTCACCTCCTTGACCGCGTACCTGCGGGACCCGAAGCCGCGGCAAGCGAGACTCGCCAGCGTGGTCGGGAGGAGGGCGGGCGGGGCCAGGGCTCGGTGCGGCGCATGCGCCAAAAAACCGCAGCCGCGGCGGTCGCTCTCCCGCCGCGCCTGCTCACATCATCCCGTCCGACTTGCGCTTGCACTTGAACACGGAGCCGTAGCTGCCCTTGCCTAGCAGCTGCTTGACGTCGAACTCCTTCATGCTGTTGGCCATGGCTGCGGGGCGACGGCAACGCCGGCAGCCTGTGAGCTGCAACAGCCGGCCTTGGCCACGCGCCGCGGGGCAGAGCCGCAACCCTAACCGCCGCTCGACGGCGAGCGTGGATTCGTCGAGGCGGGCGCGTCAGCGGGACACCGCCGCGCGTTCTCGCGAGCCTGCTGTCATGGCTGCCTTCCGCCGCCTCGTAGTGGCCATCGCCCGCCCCGCCGCGGCCGTCGTGGCGCGCCCCGCCGCCGTTGCGGGCCCGTCCCAGCTCGCCATGCGTTCCTTCGCCGAGGCCGCCGTCCAGGTGAGGCCGCGCTTGCCTCGCTGCACCCCCGCCGCCGCCGCCCCCGGCCGGCCGTCCCTCCGCGCAGCCGGAGCCCGCTGTAGCCCTTGCCGCGCGTGGGCGCGAGCGGCGGGGGGCCGGGCCCTACTTGGCCGGCCGAGCCGGCGCGGGCCTCGCGCTCCGGCGCCGCGCCTCCTTTGCTCCTCGCCCGGCTCGCCCGCTTGCGGCGGCCGCCCGTGGCCCGGCGGGCCGCGCCCCTGCCCGCCGTCGCGCCAAGTTCGCCCGGCGCCAGGTGGCTACGGCACCCACTGCCGCCCTGCGGCCTCCGCGGCCTGGCGCTCGGCCTCGCGCTCGAGCGCCCGACGGAAAGTCTGCCGCCTCCCGCGAGCTGCGCCCGCCCCTTTCCCGACAGCGCTGGCCCCCGCCCACGGCCCTCCCCGACCCGCCCCCCCCGCGCCCGGTCGTCATGCGCTTGTCCCCTCGCAGAACTTCATCGCCCGCGACGAGGTGACTGAGCGCGTGATGGCCGTCGTGACCGCTTTCGAGAAGGTCGAGCAGGCCAAGGTCACCCCCACCGCCCATTTCGGAAACGACCTGGGCCTGGACTCCCTTGACACCGTGGAGCTGTGCATGGCTATCGAGGAGGAGTTCTGCATCCAGATCCCCGACGCCGAGGCCGAGAAGATCTTCAGCGTGGAGGACGCCGTCAACTTTGTGGCCACCCACCCCCAGGCCAAGTGAGCCGGCCAGGCTGGAATCCTTCTCGTAGACGCGCACGCTCCCGGCTGGGGGTGATGGCGGCCAGTGTGCGTGTGCGAGCTGCTGCAGACTGGGAGTGTGTGCGCGGGCAACCCCTTTTTCGCTGCCCAACTCGAGCCCGCACGTCTTTGCACCAGCTGCTGCGCACCGGCATCGAAGGCGCGGGAGGGCGCCGCGCAAAACGCAGGCCTCCTCACACAGACTCACGCGTCATGCAGAAGCGCGCGCAGAGTCGCCGTGCCGGGCCGGAGGGCCCCGGGAAGCGGGCTCAGAGCTCGTCCTTGGAGTCGCCGAATGCATCGGCCACGGTGTCGAAGGCGGCGAGCACGTTGCGGCGCAGCATGATGTTGGTCTTGCGGGCGGCGGCAACAGCAGCGCTGGTGGCCATGCTGGAGAGGCGGGCCGACTCCTTGGTGACCCAGCCGGCGCCGCGCTCCGTGTAGCGGCGCATGGCCTTGACGTAGTAGGCGCCAGTGTCCTTGGCAGACTCGCCGAGCTCCTTGACCTTGCTAGCCGTCTGCTCGATGATCGCCTCGCGCTCCTCCTCGGCAGCGGCCACGAAGGCGCGCACGAACTCGTCGAGGGCCTCGACGCGGCCGGCAGCGGCGGTCAGGGCGCCATCAGCGGTGCTGCGCAAGGTGTGGGCAGGATCACGGGGAACGGGGCGAAACACGGCGGATGGCCGGAGGGATGCACCGAATGAATGCAGCGGGACGGGGGACTGGCGGCCTGGCGGCAGGGGCTGGGGCAAGCAGATGTCCGCGGACGCCGAGCGCGGACGCCGAGCGCGGACAACCCGCAGTGGAGAACACCCACACGGCGCACACCGGAGCAGGGGCACAGGAGGGGGGGCGGGAGGCGCTGGTCTCACCGGTGAGTGCCGGCCTTGGTGTTCAGGAACGTGACGAAGTCCTCCACAGAGCGACCGCCCTCGTAGTCCTCGGCCTCCTTGGCGGCGGTGCCGCGCGGGAAGAACTTGATGGTGGGGTAGCCGCGCACCTCGAAGCGGCTGCTGATGTCGCGGGCGGCGGTGGCGTCAACGGCGGCGACGACGACCTTGCGCTCGGCGCTGAAGGCGTTGGCAACCTTCTCGTACACGGGCTTGAGAGACTTGCAGTGGCCGCACCACTGCGGCAGGCGGGGCGGCGTGCGGGCGTGCGCGGGGCAACGGAGAAGGTGAAGGCCGCAGCCAGGGCAGCAGGGTGGGGGGGAGCAGGGGGGCAAGGGGCGCCTTCTGTCTGCCCGCGCGACAGGGGAGGGGGAGGGGGCAACGCAGCGGGAATGCTGCCGGGCGCATGGCAGCGGCGCAGCATGCGCTCTTGCGAGGCTGCCCAGTGAGTGAGAAGAGCGGGCGGGGCGGTGGCCAACGGGGCTGGCCGTCTCATCGGCGGCTCACCGGTGCGAAGAACTCGACGAGGACGTCGGCCTCGGGGTCCATGACGACGGCGTCGAAGTTGCTGTCGGTGAGCTCAACAACGGCGGTGGGCTCCTTCTTGACTCGGCGAGAGAGGCCCGTCTTGCCGTTGATGAAGTTGACGATGTCAGAGGCAGTGCGGCCGCCGCTGTAGTCCTCAGGGGACTTGGAGGAGGCAGGGAACCACTTGATGGTGGGGAAGCCGCTCACGCCGAACCGGCTGCCGAGGTCGCGGTGCGCATCAGCGTCCACCTTGGCCACAACAACGCCGTCGTTGGCCTGGAAGGTGGAGCCGACAACGTCGTACTCGGGGGCGAGCTGCTTGCAGTGGCCGCACCACTGCAACAAGACAGGGAGCAAGAGGGCGGCTCGGGAGCGAGGCGTTGCCGCGCGCTTTGGCTGGCGGCAGTGGCGGGGGGCGCCCGGAGCGGCGAGGTCGGCGATCGAGGTCACTGCTCTCGCTCGAGTTGTGCGCCGTTGCGTTCCCGGGCAAAGCCGGCACTCTGCAAGGCCGGCGACTCACGGGCGCGAAGAACTCCACAAGGGCGGGCTTGTCGCCGCCCACGACGCTGTCGAAGTTCTCCGGGGTAAGGTCGACAACCTGCAAAGGCGGGCGCGGCTCGTCAGCGAGGACAGGCACTGGTCGGGACAGGCCCTCCCGCAGCACGCGCGCCGAGCAACCGCCAGCCCGCCACAGCGCACTTGGCAGGATGCCGCGCGCTCGTAACAGCCCGAGAGGTGCCGCCTGCCCGACCACGGCCGCGCACGCGCCCAGGCCCGAATTTCCACGTGGCTGGCCGGTTCACTCACCTCAGCCGAGGCTGCGGCCGCGACCATGGCGGCCAGCACGAACTGGAACGAGCGCATTGCAACGGGTGCGCACCGGGTCCGCGCTCAGTTGTGCGGGGGCGAGCCGGGGCTGCGCCCGCACGCAGGAGCCGGGCCGGGCGAGAGCAGAGCATCGGCAGCGCAGATCTCGCGAGAGGCGGCAGCAAGGCTGTGCGCCCCTGCCGGCCCGCGCGGCGGCCAACGCCCCACACCGGGCACAAGCACGCCCGCCGCCACCGAAGAGACAGAGGGCGGCCACAGCTGCGCCTGCGCAGCAGTCGGCCGCCCCTCAAGCCACACACGCCTCGAGCTGCCGCGGCGCGTGCGGAGCCAGCACTGGGGCCGCGTTTTCTCGCACACCGAAGCGGCCATCGCAGGGGCGACCCGGCCCACGGCGTGCGGCGCAGTCGCTCACAGCCCGCCGCTTCCCCCAAAGCGCTGGCGAGGGCGCGGGCGCGCGCTGGCCCGGCCCCGCCCGCGCAGCCGAGTCCAGCCGCCGTGCACTCGGCCCACGGCGTCGCCACAGGTGCAGAGCGTCCACAGCAAGCCGAAACACACACAGCCCCGGGGCGCCGCGCGAGCCAGGCCCCTGCGAGGCGGCCCCTGGACCCCCCGCCGGGCGGCCAGCCGGCGCCCTCGGGTGTTCCGCCGGCAGAGCCGCCGCCCGGCCGCGGGGAGCGACGGACCTCGGGCGGATCGGCGCGCTCCGGAAACGAGCCGGCCTCGCGCTCGCACACGCGCGGAGCGCCATGGCAGCCGCGGCCGCGCCGCTCAATGTGCGCCAGGTGTTCAACCTGCCCTCCCTGGGCATCGCTGCGTCGGCGATCAGCATTCGCTCGACCACGATGGTGTCCGAGAAGGGCATTTGCGTGCGAGAGCCCAAGCCCGACGGCAGCGGGTCCATCGCCATCGTGGACCCCGCCACCGGGCGCATCACGACGCGCAAGCCCCTGAACGCAGACGCCGCCGTCCTGAGCCCGGATGGCAAGTGCATCGCGGTTCGCGGTGAGAGCAGGCTGCCCAACTTGACGTCCCCGCGCCCGCCCCCCCTCGCCAGCCAGCGGCGCGGTCGGCGCTGCGCCCTCGCCCCAGGCGCGGGGCCGCCGCGCCGGGCAGGTTCCGTGCGGGCCGGGGCCCGGAAGCGCGCCGTCGCGGCGCTGGGCCCGCCGAGGATACCCCGCTTGCGTTCGCGCAAGAGGCCGATCCCCAGAAGGGCGAGTGGCCCACGAGCCATCCACGGCGAACGGACGGCTCGACTCGCGCGCGCCCCGCCCCGCGCGCCCCGCCCGCCCGCGCCCCTGCCCGCCCCCCCCAGCGGCCCTTGGTTCGCGCTGCCCCACTGCCGCGCTCTCCTGCGCTGGTGCCCTCGCCTGCCCCCTTCTGAGCCGCAGCCAAGAACGCCATGCAGGTTTTCAACCTCGAGATCAGCAAGAAGGTCAAGAGCCACAAGATGGCCGAGAGCGAGGCCATCCAGTACTGGACGTGGATCAACAACACCACCCTCGGTGTCGTGACCACTGCCAGCGTCTACCACTGGAGCATCGAGGGTGAGCACGGCGGCCGCGCGCGGCTTGCCCCGGCATTTCTTTGCAGGGCTCCCGTCGGTTTCCGATCCCGCGCGCCTACCGCGGCCCGCGCTCGCAAGCGCGCAGACCGACCCCGTGTGTTTCCCGCTCGTGTTTCGCTTGCCTGCCCGCAGGCGCCGCCGACCCGGCCAAGCGCTTCGACCGCCACGAGTCCCTCGCGGGCACCCAGATCATCAACTACAACGTCTCCGCCGACAGCAACTGGATGATGGTTGTGGGCGTCAAGAAGCCCGCCGGTCCCGGCCAGCCCCCGCAGGGCTGCATGCAGCTGTACTCGGCCGAGCGCGGCGGCAGCCAGGCCATCAGCGCTCACGCGGGCACGTTCTGCACCGCCCGCCTGGAGGGCCGCACGGAGAGCTCCATGCTCTGCGTGTTTGTTGAGCACAAGCCTGCCGCGGGCGAGAAGCCGGGCGTGCGCGTGATCGAGGTGGGCCGCACCGGCGGCGCGCCGCACCGCATCGGCCCCTTCGCGCTGCCCCTTCCCGCTGGCGACGCCGCCGCCGCCACCGACTTCGCCGTGGCTGTCGACGTCTCCAAGAAGCACGAGCTCGTGTACGTGACCACCAAGCTTGGCTACCAGTACCTGTTCGACCTGCACACCGGCGGCGTCATCTACCGCACCCGCGTGGCCGAGTCCCCGGTCTTCACCACGGCCTGCCACGAGGGCACCGGCGGCGTCATCGCGCTCACTGCGGCCACCGGCCAGGTGATGCTCTCCACCCTCAACGCCGAGGCCCTTGTGCCGTACATCCGCACCACGCTGCGCAACCAGTCGCTGGCCCTCAAGCTCGCCAGCCGCCTGGGCCTCGCGGGCGCCGACGACGTCTACAAGGAGGAGTTCGACAAGCTCGTGGCCGCGGGCAACGTCGAGGGCGCAGCCGAGATGGCCGCCACCAGCCCGGGCACGGTGCTCCGCAACGCCGAGACCATCGCCATGTTCCAGCGCATGCCGTCCACCGGCGGCCAGCCCCCCGTGATGAAGTACTTCTCCACCGTGATGAAGCGCGGCCGCCTCAACCGCATCGAGTCCGTCGAGATCGCCAAGCCCGCCATGGCGCAGGGCCGCGCCACCCTCATCGAGAAGTGGCTGGACGAAGACAAGCTCGAGTGCTCCGCCGAGCTCGGCGACCTCGTGCAGTCGTACGACCCCAAGCTCGCGCTGCGCGTGTTCCAGGCCTCGGGCGACTCCCACGAGCAGGTCATCTCCTGCTTCGCCTCCTCCGGCGAGTACGACAAGATCGTTCCCTACGCCCGCGAGCACCACTTCGAGCCCAACTACACCTTCCTGCTGCAGAACCTCGTGCACCGGAACCCCAAGGCCGCGCAGGAGCTCGCCGGCCAGCTCGTCAAGAACCCCGGAGGGCCGCTGCTGCAGATCGACGCCATCGTCGACATCTTCATGCAGTTCCACCGCCTGCAGGAGTGCACCTCCTTCCTGCTTGACGCCCTCTCGGAGGACCGCAAGGAGCAGGGCTACCTGCAGACGCGCCTCCTCGAGATGAACCTCGTCGGCGGCGCCCCCCAGGTCGTTGATGCCATCCTCTCCACCGACAGCCTCCACCACTTTGACGCCCACCACATTGCCACGCTGTGCGAGCGCTCCAGCCTCTACAAGCGCGCCATGGAGCTGTTCAAGGATGTCGCCGACGTGAAGCGCTGCATGCGCTACGTGGCCGCCCAGCCCGCCAACCACGACTACCTCGTCAAGTTCTTCGGCAACCTGGCCCCCGAGGACGGCCTCTCCTGCCTCAACGAGCTGCTCCAGGCCAAGCAGAACGAGTCCCTCGTGGTGACCATCGCCACCACCTACAGCGAGGAGATGGACGCGGAGGAGCTGATCAAGATGTTCGAGGCGCACAAGAGCGTCAACGGCCTCTTCTTCTTCCTCGGCGCCATCGTCAACACTTCCAAGAACCCGGCGGTGCACTTCAAGTACATCCAGGCTGCAGCTCGCCTCAACAAGCTCGCCGAGGTCGAGCGCGTCTGCCGCGACTCCACCGTGTACGACCCCGAGGAGGTGCGCGACTTCCTCATCGACGCCAAGCTCGACGACCCGCGCGGCCTCATCCAGGTCTGCGACCGCTTCGGCTTCATCGAGGACCTCACGCGCTACCTCTACAAGCAGAAGCTCAACCGCTTCATCGAGGTATACGTGCAGCGTGTGTCGCCCAAGGGCTGCCCCCGCGTGGTCGGCGCTCTCCTCGACCTCGACGCCGACGAGAGCTTCATCAAGTCCATCATCGGCATGGTGCCCACTGCCTCGGGCCCCCTTCCGCCGCCCACCGAGGGCGTCGAGGAGCCCAACGTGTGCAAGATTGGCGAGCTCGTCGAGGAGGTGGAGAAGCGCAACCGCCTGCGCATGCTCCAGACCTGGCTCGAGCAGAAGGTGACCGAGGGCAACACCGACCCGTTCCTCCACAACTCCATCGGCAAGATCTACGTGACCATCAACAAGGACCCGCAGGCCTTCCTCAAGGAGAACCGCTTCTACGACCCGGTCGTCCTCGGCAAGTTCTGCGAGAAGCTGGACCCGTACTTCGCCTTCCTCGCCTACAAGCGCGCCGGCGGCGAGTGCGACGAGCAGCTGCTCGAGGTGACCTCGGCCAACGGGCTCTTCAAGGACCAGGCCCGCTACCTCGTCGAGAAGCGCGACACCGAGCTCTGGGCGCGCGTGCTGTCCGACGACAACGACAAGCGCGACGAGCTCATCGAGCAGGTCACCGGCACCGCTCTGCCCGAGACCAAGGACCCTGACATGGTCTCCGTCACCGTCAAGGCCTTCATGGAGGCGGAGCTCCCCGAGCACCTCATCGGGCTGCTCGAGAAGCTGGTGCTGCACAACACCAACTCGGACTTCTCGTCCAACGCCAACCTCCAGAACCTGCTCATCCTCACCGCCATCCGCTGCACCCACTCGGAGACCTCCAAGCCCGAGCGCGCCATGGAGTACATCCGCCGCCTCGACGGGTACGACGGCCCCAAGATCGCCGCCATCGCCCTCAAGCCCGAGTACCAGCTCTTTGAGGAGGCCTTCACGATCTACAAGAAGTTCGAGATGCACGTCGAGGCCGCTGACGTCCTTCTGGACCACATCGAGTCCCTGGACCGCGCCATGGAGTACGCCGAGCGCGTGGACGTGAAGGAGGTCTGGTCCCACGTGGGCGCCCGCCAGCTCGACGCCCTCATGGTCAAGGAGGCGGTCGACTCGTACGTGCGCGCCTCGGACTCGTCCAACTACCTGCAGGTGATCGAGGCCAGCTCCACGCAGGGGGCCTGGGAGGACCTCGTGCGCTTCCTCACCATGGCGCGCAAGGAGATCAAGGACCGCGTTGTCGACACCGAGCTCGTCTACGCCCTGGCCCAGGCCAACCGCCTCGCCGACATGGAGGTGCTCGTCACCGGGCCCAACGTGGCCGAGATCCAGGTCGTCGGCGACCGCTGCTACGACCAGGGCCTCTTCGAGGCAGCCCGCGTCCTCTTCGCGTCCATCTCCAACAACGCCATGCTCGCCCTCGCTCTTGTGCAGCTCAGCCGCTTCCGCGAGGCCGTCGACTCGGCCAAGAAGGCCAACTCTATCCGCACCTGGAAGGAGGTCAACGTCGCCTGCGTCCGCGCCAAGGAGTTCCGCCTCGCCCAGCAGTGCGGTCTGCACATCATCCAGTCCCCGGACCACCTCGAGGAGCTCATCCTCCACTACGAGAGCCACGGCCACAGCGAGGAGATCATCAAGCTTCTCGAGACCGGCATCGGGAACGAGGAGGCCCACCAGGGCGTCTTCACCGAGCTCGCGGTCCTCTACTCCAAGTACCGCCCCGAGAAGCTCATGGAGCACATCTCCATCTTCAAGAGCCGCCTCAACTTCTCCCGCGTGCTCCGCGCTTGCGAGGCTGGCCGCCACTGGGCGGAGGCCACCTTCCTCTACATCGAGGACGGCGACCGCGACTCCGCCGTGACCACCATGATCGAGCACAGCCCCACGGCCTTCAGCCACGAGCGCTTCCTCGAGGTCGTCACCGAGGTCCGCAACACTGAGCTGTACTACCGCGCCATCGAGTTCTACCTCGCCGAGCACCACACCGAGCTCAACAAGCTCCTCCAGGTGCTCACTCCCAAGCTCGACCACTCCCGCGTCGTGCACGTCCTCAAGAAGAAGGCCGACGACGCCGGTCTGCGCCTCGCCCTCCCCTACCTGCGCGACGTCCAGAAGAACGACATCACCGCCATCAACGACGCCGTCCATGACATCCTCATCGACGAGGAGGACTACGAGGGTTTGCAGCAGTCCATCGACGACTACGAGCGCTTCGACGCCCCCGAGCTTGCCCGCCGCCTCGAGCGCCACGACCTGCTGGAGTTCCGCCGCATCGCCGCGTGCCTCTACAAGCGCCTCAAGCGCTTCGAGCAGTCCATCGAGCTCTCGAAGGAGGACTCCATGTTCAAGGACGCCATCGACACCGCTGCGGCTTCGGGCTCGCGGGACCTTGCCGAGGGCCTCCTGCGCTGGTTCGTGGAGAGCAAGTCCGACTCGGAGGCGTTCACCGCCTGCCTCTACACCTGCTCCGGCCTGGTGCGCCCCGACGTCGCCCTTGAGGTTGCCTGGCGCTTCCGCATCATGGACAGCGCCATGCCCTTCATCATCCAGACTGTGCGGGACTTCCAGACCCGCCTGGACGCCATCGACGAGCGCACCAAGCCAGTCGAGAAGGACGACAGCGCCGCTGTCGACCCTGCCATGGGCATGGGCATGGGCGGCCACGCAGGGCAGGCGATGCTCCTCGCCAACTTTGCGGCCAACCCCGACCAGCACGCCGGCTACGGCGGCGCTGCGGCTCCCGGCTACGCGCCTGGAATGCCCGGCTACGGCGGCCACCCCGGGGGCATGCCCGGCCACCCCGGAGCAGCTTACGGCGGCTACGGTGCTCCCCAGCAGCCGGTGGATGTGTACACCATGGGCGGTGCCTCCTGAGCACCTCGCTCACCCCACCAACCCCACCCCTCCTCCCCCAGGGCGGCTGTGGATCCGATGGAGTGCGTTTCGCCGGGGCAGGCGAGCGCTGAGCTTGCGGCACAGGCTGGGCCTTGTCTGTGTGCGTTGAGCTTTCGATGAGCAAGTGTGGCGCGTCCGTGTTTTTTAAAGGCCAGATCTCTCACGGCGACCGCGCGCCAGAACAGTGTTCCAGTCCTCGCACACAGACACACTCGGACACACACACGCGCGCGCGCGGCCCCGTTGGACCGTGCGACTCTTCTGTCGGGCCACACGCACGCACACGATGAGCGGCAATCTCGAGTCCCAATGGCTGGCTGTCGAAGCAGTCTGGCGGGTCCAAGCGGCAAGCATCCGGCGAGCGCGGCAGGGCGCGCCCCGGTCGCAGGCGGGGCTCCCACCCCTCGAGGAGCGCAGCTGCGCCTGGGGGCGGCCGGGCGAATGCATTTGGCTGCGCAAGCACGGCCGGGCAGTCCAGGCTCGCGCTTGCACACACATTGACAAGGCAGTTTGGAGCAGAACGGGCGTCTAGCTGGCGGCAACAGCATCGGCATCCCCTGGTTCGTCCGCGACCTGTCCCCCGAGGTGCAGCCAAGGCCCCAAATCGCCAGTGTGCGCGGAGAGCTTGCCCCCCAGGAACAGCCACATCTCCAGCCCGGGCGGCGGCTGCTTCATCGCCTCCGACGGGCCCGTCTCCAGACGCTTCAGCACAGGCGGGGCGCGCTTGCTGGCGGCCTTTCCAGATGGGGTCGCGGCCTCACTGCTGCCGCTGCCGCTGCCGCTGCCGGCCTCGGCCTTGGCTTCAGCCGGCTCGGTCGCGCTCTTGCTTCCTCCGGCCGCGCGAGCGCTTGCTGGCATTGCCGCCGCGGAGAGCTTGCCCCCCAGGAACAGCCACATCTCCAGCCCGGGCGGCGGCTGCTTCATCGCCTCCGACGGGCCCGTCTCCAGACGCTTCAGCACAGGCGGGGCGCGCTTGCTGGCGGCCTTTCCAGATGGGGTCGCGGCCTCACTGCTGCCGCTGCCGCTGCCGCTGCCGGCC
Organism: Cafeteria roenbergensis; assembly: GCA_008330645.1. Taxonomy (NCBI): domain Eukaryota; class Bigyra; order Bicosoecida; family Cafeteriaceae; genus Cafeteria; species Cafeteria roenbergensis. The sequence goes on from VLTN01000053.1 coordinate 194,338, forward strand.
TCGGCCTTGGCTTCAGCCGGCTCGGTCGCGCTCTTGCTTCCTCCGGCCGCGCGAGCGCTTGCTGGCATTGCCGCCGCGGAGAGCTTGCCCCCCAGGAACAGCCACATCTCCAGCCCGGGCGGCGGCTGCTTCATCGCCTCCGACGGGCCCGTCTCCAGACGCTTCAGCACAGGCGGGGCGCGCTTGCTGGCAGCCTTTCCAGATGGGGTCGCGGCCTCACTGCTGCCGCTGCCGTCACCTTGGGCAGGGGCCTCGCTAGCTTCTGGCGGCACCACAGCCGGTGATTCTGCAGGAGCTGCAGGCGCGTCCGTCACAGGAGCTGCCGTTGCGCCCTTGGCTGAGGGGGGCTCCGGCTTGGCTGCGGGGGGCTCGCCCGGTGCGGATTCTTCGGTAGCTGCTTCGGCAGGCGCCTCGGCCTTGGCAGCATCGCCAGCTGCTTCAGCAGGTGCCTCGGCCTTGGCAGCATCGCCAGCTGCCTCGGCAGGTGCCTCGGCCTTGGCAGCATCGCCAGCTGCTTCGGCAGGTGCCTCGGCCTTGGCAGCATCGCCAGCTGCTTCGGCAGGTGCCTCGGCCTTGGCAGAATCGCCAGGTGCCTCGGCCTTGGCAGCATCGCCAGCTGCTTCGGCGGATGCCTCGGCCTTGGCAGCATCGCCAGCTGCTTCGGCAGGTGCCTCGGCCTTGGCAGCATCGCCAGCTGCTTCGGCTTTCGCCGGGGGCTCCTCTGTGGGTCCGGAGGCGGCGAGTTCCCCTGCCACGGGGGCGACTGCTGCGGAACCTTCCGGTGCTGTCGGCGCCGCTGCTGCTTCAGAGCTGTCAGCAGCAGCTGGCGAAGCAGCGGCCTGTGCAGGCTTGAAGCCATCATCGGCGCCCTTGGTTGCGCTCGGTGCTCTGGCAAGTGCAGCCAGCGTCGCCAGGCGCGCGGCAGCATCCTCCCCGGTGGCCAGCCCACACAGCGCCTCCACTGCCTGGTCCAAAGCAAGCCCTGAAGGAGCCTGCAACTTTGCAATTAGCGCAGCAAAAACAGGGGGCGGCTGTCGGATGGCCTGCGGATGCGTGCGGCCGCTTGCCCGCGCACGGCAGTGCGCAGCACTCTCACCTGATCAAAGGCGGCGCCCAGCGCGGCCCCAGCCGCCTCTGGCGACAGGGCTCCGTGGACTTCAATTGCAGTCATCGCTTCCACCGCGCGGCTTGCAGCAACAAGCCCAGCGACGGCTTCGGGAAGGCTCAGCTTGTCGGCGGACGCGACCGCGCAAGCTGACACGGCAGCTTTGGCCGACTGCTCAGCGCTCTCCGCTGGAAGGCAGAGCGACATGCCGACCAGGAGCTCCAGAACGTTCACGCTGCGACGAGCACCAGGCAGCCGAGCGGAGCGAGGAGCGGGCTTGCGAACGTCACTGCAATGGAGCGCAAACCCCGGTACAATCGCAACCCATCGGGTCTGGGCGCACAATTGGAGTGATTGCGCGGGCACGACGCCGCAGCACCCCTCACAATGCTGTCGGTGAGCCGCTCTTCGCAGAAAGAGCATGGAAGCATGCCGCCGCGGCCTCCTGGGACGAAGCTGCAGCGGCAGGATCCCCGGCGGCAGCGACGACGACGAATTCCGGGCCAGAGAGCGCAAAGCTGGCATTGGTTGCCAGATACGCCCTGCGCATCGCTTCCGCGTGCGAAACATCACCTGCGGGCCAGGGGAGGGAGGCGAAGCGGCGCAGACTACCAAACGTGGTTGGAGGATGCCGGGGCCGACCGATGCGTTGGGCTGCACCGAACCGCGACTGCTGGCGCTGCGGGCAGCGCTGCCTCGCTCACCTGTGCCGGCCTGCGGGAGGTCGGAGAACGGGGCTTTAAGCACGCTGCTGGTCGCCCCCATGGCAAGTCCCGGGCGCTCGAGCTGCCGGGTCGCGGTGCCGGCTGTGTCAGGTCAGGTCAGAAACCAGCGGACGGAGCCCATGTTTGCAGCCACAAGCAATGGTCCCGACCGATCTGGCGACCGGACCACCCCTGCTCCTGAAGGCCACGGCGGCCATGTACGCGCAAGACACGGTGAGCAGCGGCTGGACCGTGCCCGTTGCCGTCGCCGCTGCGGGCGTCAGGTGTCTGCCTACTCGCCGGGGTTCCCGCGTGCGGCGCCTGCTGTGTTCGCAGGGAGCCCCGAAGCTCACCAAGGCGCAGAAGAGGCAAGCGGCCAAGTCCAAGCAGGCGATGATGATCTGGCTTCCAGTTGTGATCATCGTGAACGTGAGTTTTGGGGCGTTGCTGGTCGGGTCGGCACGGCCCCACGTGGCTGTGCACGCCAGCGACGGTGCGCGCTCTGGCCCCGCGTTGTGCTCGGTCCCCTCGCAGGCCATCTACGGCTACTTCGGCGTGGTTTCCCGTGTGCAAAGCGTCAGTGTGCTCGAGTGGATCCTCACTGCGCTCAGCCTGGCGGGCCACTGGTACGCATACGCCAGCATTCTTGAGTCCTGGTCCGAGGCCAAGGTCTCCTCGGCCAAGGCTCGCTCAGAGTGCGTTCCCGTGCCGCGCCCTCCGCGTCAGGCGTGCCGCCCCCGCTTTCCAGCGCTCTTCCCTCTTGCTGTGCCGGCCCTGCTGCCTGTGCCCCCTCCTCCCCTCGCCGGCGAGCTGGCCTCTGACAGCGTGGCCCGCCAGCGCCCGCTGGGGCGACCCCTGTCATTTTGCCCCGCGTCCGCTCGATGACGGCGCTCCGTTGGCCGCAGGGAGAAGGGCGGCGCCGGGCAGGACGGCGTGGACCTGCTGGCGCTGGTCAGCGTGGCCCAGCTCGGCTCGCTGTTCCACCCCTACTTCTGGCTGGCCATCCTCGTGTACATCGGCATGGTCGCGTGGCGGGTGTACCAGGTAGCGAGCTCCGCCATGGGCATGCTGGGAGGCGCGGCTGCCGCCGCGGAGGAGGACGGGCCCAAGGACACGCGGACCAAGGCCCAGCGCAAGGCTGACGAGGAGGCCCGCGAGAAGAAGCGGGCCATCAAGGCGGCGCGTAAGCGCAGCAAGCACATGCACAGCTGATGGGCGGCAGCTTCGCCCAGGGGCGGCGGGGCCTCCCCGCGCTCTCGCGCTCTCGCTCTCGGTCTCGCTCTCGCTCTCTCTCTCGCTCTCGCACTTCTCGCTCTCTCGCACTTCTCGCCACAGCCGCCTGCGGCGCGCCGCTGGCTCGGCCTGGCGTGTCCCCCGGTGGGCCGCTGGAGACTGCGACGCCGAGGCTAGCGTCGAACGTGTGCAGCTGCCCGCCCCTCGCTGTCGCGCCGCACGCACACGCGCTTCTTGGCAAAGGCATGGCGGCCGAGCACCCCCGCCGACACGCACGCACATCACCCGCCCACCGCTCGGCGCCGGTTCACGATGCCTTGGCCTTTTGCCGCTCCGCCTCCAGCGAGCGCTTCGCCGCCTTCTTGGCGGCGGCTCCCGCGCCCTCGTCCGCGAAGGCCGGGCTGATGGTGGCGCGCCGCCTCCGGTCCAGCGCTCGCGCCGCGGACGCCAGGTCAAGCGACGCCGCGGCCGCCAGCACAAGCTCTCCGAGCCGACGGAGGTGCTCCCGCGCCGAGGTGGCAGCCGCTGCGAAGGCGTCCTCTGGAGAAGCGGCAGCGTTTGGCGATGCGGCAGAGCTCGAGGAGGAGGAGGCGACCCTTCCGTGCTCTGCTGCCTTGCCTGGGCCTGGGTCGGCGGCGGACCCGGGCGCTGCTGCTGCCGCCGCCGCCGCCGCCGCCGCCGCCGCCGCGGCAACCACAGCGTCGATGGCGGCAGCGGCTGCCGCCCCCGCCCCCTCAGGCGGTTGGCCGCCGAGCGGCGGACCGATGTCGGGGTGGTGCTCGGCAGCCAGCATGAGGCAGGCCGCCGCCAGCTGCGCGGGCGTCGACAGGAGCGGCGCGTCGCATGTTTGGGCGACGTCGGCGAAGTGGAGCACGCGAACGAGAAGAGCCGCGGCAGCGTCCTCGCTGAGCGGGGCGCCGGCCCTGGCGGCGGCAGAGCCCTGTGCCGCGCGCCCCGCTGCCGCCCTTCGAACGAGGCCCCTGGCTGCGTCAAAGCAGTGATACACGGTGAGGTGAAACCGCAGCGCGAGCATCAGGTCGGCCTCCCGCGCCGCCATCTGCTCCGGCGCCTTGCCCAGCGTGTCGCCGAGTCGGCGGTGCAGCTCGGGAACCTCCAGGTACGGGTCCCCTTCCACCTTGACGGCGAGGAAGAGCGCTGCGGCCAGGACGTCGGCGGGGGACATCTCAATCGGCGAGGCTGAGAGCCAGAACCGCTTCTGGTACACGATGGCCGTGGCGGTCATGGACCGGGGCAGGCCCGCCATCGCGCCCGCAGCAAGGGTCTTCAGCTCCCAGTGACGGCACAGCAGCCTCTCCTCGGCCTGGGTCAGGGGAGCGCTCGCGTCGCCGGCAGAGGCGGCGCCGGCAGAGGCGGCGCTGGCCGGGAGGCGCGGGGTCGCGGAGGGCGTGGAGTCGCCCGGCGCCACCGGAGTGCCGGACTCCGAGCTTGGGGGCTGGGGCGGGCGCATGCCGGTGGAGGGCGGGGCGCCGGTGGGCGTGTCCGGCAGAGCCTGCTCCGGAGTGCCGACTGCGAGGCGCGGCCGTTTGCTGGCGCTGGGCTCGTCGCCAGGTGCATCCGCGGGGGGTCCAAACTCGGCAAGAGCCAGCTGCGTGCGAGCGGGAGCAGCGGAGCACGGCGCGGTTGAGGAGGGAGGCGGCAGCCAATGCGTTTGCGCCAAGGATCGCCTCCAAGCCGACGCCTGCCCACGAAGCAAAGGCCCGGAGCCCGATTCAAGCATGGCACTCGGCGTGACAGCCCGCTTCTCACGTTGCGGCAGTGCTGGGCCCGAGCGTAGGTTGCGTCGCGAACTCGTTCTGCGCGGTGCAAAAGTCAAACGTTGGGGCGGCGAGCGCTCGCGCGCCTCAGTGTGAGCCTCCATCAGCTCTGAGGCGCGTGTGCTAGCTTGCACCAACGCGCAATGGATTGCGCCGGCTTGCCAGCTGGCAGCCCGCGCGACGCCTGGCGCACGGGCGCCTCACGCAGCTCGTGCTCGGAGAAGAGCCAGTACCGGCGCTGTGTGCTCTCAAGGTATGGGTCGACAACCACAGGCGGCGTGCTCATCTGCAAGCTCAGCCAAGACGGGGCAGTCGCCTCTGTCTGGAGGGCAGCAGGCGCGATGCAGCAGTGGCGCAGGCCGGGGCCAATCGTGAGAGCGGCCGCTGCTCTGCAAATTCGGCTCCGCAACGAAACTTGCATGGCACACGCTGCGCGGTCGAAACGGTCACGGCATGCTGTAATCCGACGAGTCGGCATGAAAACCCCCAAAGCTGCTGCTGCCGGGAGCGCGAGTGCGCACGTGCCACACCTGCCCGCCTGCGCCGCTGGCCACCTTTGTGCTGCGACGGCCGCCCCGAGCAGTGTCGGAAATGCCCCCCCCCGTTCCCCTTGCACTCAGCTGTCCAGCCATCCTGCCTGATCGGCTGTCTGACCCGCCCCCGACGCCGCTGTGGGGGCGAGACGACGCAAGCCCGCCTGCGCCGCTCCTGGCCGTGGCGCCGAGGCCACCCGCGCCTCCAAGCGTGCCCGCAAGTCCGCTGCTTGCGGCCGCTGCGGCGCGCTGCGCCGAGTCCGCCTCGGCGTGCTCCCTGCGCCGCTCCTCGGCCATCACAGCACGCTCGTCCCTGGCCCATGCCGCGGCCAGCTCGCTGAAGTCGGACACCCACGCCCCCACAGCTGTCAGCCGGGCGCTGGCCAGCACCGTGGCCTGGGTCAGCTCCGCGCGCGCGGCCAGCCGGCGCATCCGCTTGAGCGCCGCGGGGTCGGCAGTGTCTCCGGCCGCCGACGCGGCAGCGGCCGCGCCGGTTGCGGCGGACGTCGCTGTTGCCGATCCTGCCGCCGCTGCCGCTGCCGCTGCCGCACCAGCCCCACGCCCTGCGGTCTTGGACTCCGACGTGGCCCCGGCCGACGCTGCGCCGGGCGCGGCCGCCTCTGCCCCCGACGCGCCCATGAACGGCGCCAGCGCCTCCAGCGTCGTGCCCTCCTTCTCCGCCACCTCCTGCGCCGACGTCAGCACCTCCTTGGCAACGGCCTCGTCGTCGAAGTGCCTGATCCGCTGCCCGGCGCCGCTCCTGCTCGCCCTGCCGAAGAGGTTCCCCACGGAAGCCAGCACCACGCCAAACTCGCTCACGCGCCGGTGCTCTCCCACCGCCGCCTCTGCCTCCCGCCGGCTGAGGGCCTCCGTGTCCTCCACCAGCCCCTCGAAGTGGCCCGTCATGTCCGTGGCTGTGAGGGTCTGCGCCAGCCGCTCGGTGATCTCGCGAGAGCGGGCTCGCTCCAGCTCCTGCCGCGCGCGGCGCAGCTCCCCCTCGAGCTCCTCGTTGCGCTGCCGCAGCTGCCCGTTCGTTCGCTGGAGCGTCTCGAAACGCCGCTGGATGAGCGGGATCTCGCCAAACTCCTCGGCGTGGGAGAGCTGCACAGCCTGCAGGTAGTCATGGAACTGCTGGACGCGCGCGATGGCCTGCAGGCGCTCGTCCTGCTCCGCCTCGTCCTTCCGGATGCGCGCCACCAGCTCCGCTATCTCGGCCTCCTTCTTGGAGACGGCCCTGCTCTCCTGCTGGATGCGCTGCAGCGCCCTCTGGCGCTTGTCCTCGTTGGCCGTGATGGTCTTGTTGTAGTGGATCAGCGAAGTCTGCAGGTCCAGGTCCTTCTTCCGGAGCTCCTCCTCGCGCCGGCGGGCTGCCTCTTCGCGCCTCGCGAACTCCTCCTTCTGCGCGTCGAGCGCCTCCTGCACCTCGAACATTTGGCGCCGCTTCTCCAGGAGCCGGGTCATGGGGGCGACGTGGTCGATGACCAGCACATGCGGGCGTCCCCTGCGGAAACGAGGGGGCAGCGCAGGGCAACGACAGGGGGCGGAGCGGCGATTGGCGCGCCGCCGGTGCGATTCCTGCGAGCGGCGCGTTGCGGCTTGCACGTGCCTCTTTCCCCGCCTTCGCCGCGCCGCTCGAGGTGCAAGAGCTGATCACCGCCCCTGGTTGTTGTGTACACTCGGGAGCCCTCCCAGCACTCGCGGGCGCAGCCACTGGCGCCTGGCGACGCGTTTTTTGTTCGCCCCATAGGCAGAGACCGCTCACCCATCTGCCATGCTGCAGTCCTCGCGCGCAGGCTCGGCGCCCACGAGACACTGCCCGGACGGGTGGGTGGCGCTGGGTGAGCTCCTCGCCGCAGCCGCGCTCCGAGCCCCGGCCTCGGGCTTGCGCGTGCGCCTCGGCCACCCGCGCCGGCGAGGGCTCTGCAACCGTCGCCGAATTGCAGAGCCGAACCGCCGCCACGACAATGGCGCAAACCCACCCAGCGGGCGCGTCAACTGCGGCAGCGGGACGACCCCCCGTGACGCGAGCGCCCAGGACGCGCTGCTCGGATGTCAGCGTACGGTATCCCAGGGGCGGACGAGGCCGCTGCCTCCTTTGGCGACGGCGTCCGCTCCAGCCTGTCGCGCGGCATCGGCGCCTCATCGGGCATCGCGGGCACGGCCCCCATCCGCGCTCCAGCGAAAACGCTGAGCGTCTACGACCCGTCGGCGACTGGGAAGGTGCCGTTTCGAGATTTCGTGTCAGGCCTTCGCCAGCTTGGCGGGCTTGGAACCAGCAACGGCGACCTAGCGACAGCGGCTGTTGCAGCCGGAGCGATGGCACCACCGAGGTCCGCCGCTGAGCTGGGCGACGCGCCGGTCGACTACTCGACGGCACTGCGCTCCATGTACGACCCCGGCGCTGCCCAAGCTGCAGCAAAGCAGCAGCGGCGTGCCCGCGACTATCTGGGACCCTCCGTGCTGGTGGGCTCCGGCGCGGTCACCCGCGAGACGCAGTGGGGCGCGCCCCCCGCCCCCGATACCGCGGGCACGCCCTATGACGTGGAAGTGGCCCCTCCCGGGAGCCGGCCGCAGCGCGGGCCGGGGGCGCCTGTGGTCGCCTGGGCGTGCTCCAACTCAGCCGACCCGGGCCAGGGCCTCATTCCTGGCTCCCTTCGCGGCCGTGGTGCCTTTGACCCGCACGCGACAGAGGGCGTCGGGCTCGCGTCGGCGTACCACACCGCGGCAGCTGCAGCAGCAGAAACGGAAACGGCACCGAATCCGCTGCCAGGCCAGCACCTGCAACAGCAACAGCACCAGCCATCGCTCTCGCCCAAGACCGCAGCCGCAGCCAGAGCGGGAAGCCCTCGCGCCGCTGCAGCAGCAGCAGACTTCATCACCGCCTCGGCGGGCGACGTCGTGCGCGCCATCGCCGTGGACCTCGCCCAGCCTGACCCCGACCTCCCGATCCGGCGGTTTCGCGGGGGGAAGGCGGTGCCCCCTCGCCACCCTCGGCCGATGAGTCGCCCCGCTCCCCCCCCGCGCCCCGGCGCCGTGCTGCGCCGCCTCCTCCGAGCGCGCGACGCCGACGCCGACGGCTGTGTGACGCACTCGCAGCTGCTCCTGGCCCTGTCCGCGGCGGGCGTGGACATCGGGGCCGCACAGGCACGACGCCTCCTCCGCGCGGCGGACCCTGCAGGCCACGGTGACGTCTCCGTCAAGGCTGTGGCCAGAGCGCTCGACCAAGCAGCGGCCGAGGCGGAGGCAGCTGCGGACGCCGCCGCGCCTGGCCGTCGGCCCCCCTCCTCACACGGCTCTGCCGCTGACATCATCGGACAGAGCCGAAGCCGCACCTCCCAGGCCGTGGCCTCTCTGGATCAGCTTCGGAGACAGGTCTTCACCGCTATCGGGCTCAGGCCACTGGCCGGAATCGGACGACAGGCCGATGCCCTGAGGCGAGGCGTGCTGTCGGCAGAGCTTCTGGCAGAGCAGCTGCGGGAGGCAGGAGTAGAGGTCGGGCCGAGGGAGCTGGTCGAGGCTGCGGCTGCGGCGGGCGCGCTCGTGGAGGAGTCACTCGACGGCGGTCGCGACGGCGGGGCGCCCGGCGACGAGGAGCAGTTTCGCTCCGAATCGTGGCATGGAAGGAGTGCTGGGAGCAGAGCCGGGCGCGCCGCCCTGCGAGGTGGCACCGGCTCTGCCGGTCGGCCTGACCCTGAAGCGGCCGCGGCTCCGGGCGGCTCGCGCAGCAACGCAGGCAGGCAGGCTGGGGGTCACGAGAGCGGCGGACACAGCTACGGCGCGGGGCGCCGGCAGACTACGTGGGCGGACCTCGCAGACGGGCCTGCCTTGCACAGGGGTGACCAGGGGTCTCGGAGCGAGGGCGGCGGTGACGGTGATGGTGGTGGAGGCGGCGCTAGTGGTGGTGGTGGGGGCGGCGCCACTGGTGGTGGAGGCGGCACACCGAGCGGGCAGGGCGGGTTCGGCGATGGCGTGCTGGTGGACTACACGGCGCTGAGCAACGCTCTGGAGGAAGTGGACGAGGACGGGGGTGGAGCCTGGGCCCCGGACTGGACTCTGCCCGGCACCGGACCCAGGGGGAACGCGGCGAACGGCGTACCGGTGGACAAGGCCGGGCGGCTGGACGACCTGGTCACGGCAAAACTGCTGCACCGGCTGGCTGAGGGGCCGAGGGGGGGCGCGTCAGCCTGCGGCAGCGCGCAGGGAGCGGCCCCGCGCTGTGCCGGCAGAGCCGCTCACGCGCACATAGATGCGGTGTTCCAGAGCGCAGATCGGCCAGGCAAGGGTCGCGCAGGGGACGGAGACGGCGGACCAGGTGGTCGGGTCGCCCATGGGAGCGCGGACGCGAGCCAAGGCAGCGGGGAGCGGGGCGGCGGAGCCGGCGCTCGCTCCAAAGCCAGCCTGGGGGGCTCTGCGGACCGCGTCGGCTCGGCTTCCGGCCTCACGTATGCTCAGCTGAAGGACGGGCTGTACCGTGCAGGCATGCCAATGTCGGACCCTGATGTTGCGCGGCTGGCGACGCTGGCGGACCCGGCAGGCACGGGCGTCGTGTCGTACGAAGCGCTCTGCCATGCCGCCGGTGTGAGCCCTCGCCAAGGCGGCCCGACTCGGGCGTGGGAGGCGCCGGCCGCTGCCGACCCAGCTGGCGGTGTGGTGGGTGCCGGCTCGGATTCAGCCACGTTCGTGGACGGCGCTGGCAACGTGAGGCCGCGGTCGCGCCGGCTGCTCAGGAGAAGCCGCAACGCGCACGACCCGACTGTGGATGGTGACGGCGCGCACCGCCCGCTGCGACCCGGCGAGGCGTCGCTGTTCCGCACGGAGCCTGGCGGCGCCTTCTACCCCGAGCCCTCTGGGGACGCTGCCCGGGCTGCCGCGTCGGCGCGGAACCCCACGTTCCGCACGTCCATGCACGCGCAGCATCGGCGGGAGGAGCGGCTCACGCCGGCGGGCCATGGCCTGTCCATGGGCAGGAAGCGCGGTCTGGAGGCGATCCACTCAGGCCCCACGCCGCCCGGCCCAGAAGCGCAGCTTGCAGTCACCGCAACGCACCTTGTTGGGACGGCCAACCCCAACATGCTCGTGGACCCCGCGTACAACCCCAGAGAGGCTGCGTCGGAGAGCCGGCAAAGGCGGCGGGCGGAGGCCGAGGCGGCCAACCCGGGGCCTGCGAGGGAGGCGTACCTGGCTGGGATGAGGCAGCACTACCGCTACTCGGGTGGGGCGGCTGCGTACGGAAATGCAGCCAAAGAGGCAGGCTCACCCCAGGCGAAGCTGCCGCGTGGGGCCGCTGCCTCCGACGCAGCCAGCCCCGCTGCTCGGGCGGTGCTGGTCGAGCAGGTTGCTGAGCACGCTGCACGGGGCATGCGATCGCGGCACATACTGCTGAGGGGCGAGCATGCCCCTCAAGACGTGCAGATGGGGCTCCAATACTCGCGTCACACTCGTATTTTCGCCCCAGACCTGCCTTTTGCCCAAGAGGGAGCGACTGCCACCGGGACGGGCGCCAAGCGGCTTGCGCGACGGCGCGCGCAGTCGGCCAGGCACGAGCGCAGGTCTGCACGGCTCGACATGCTTCGGGAGTCAGCGCACGAGCGCTTGCGCGGCCTCGGCCTCGAGTCAGGCGGCGGAGTGCCGGGCGCCGCGCGCGCCAAGGCCCCCCGGCGCCAGCCCCGCCGCCGCCCTGACGCGGCAGACCGAGGCGCCGACAGAACATCTCGTTCGGAGTCGGTGGCGGCCGATATCGAGGTGTTGCTTCGACGGCAGCAGCAGGTTCGGGCCGCGATGGGGTCCGAGCAAGGAGACTGTCCCCCCGTGCGCAACCCTGACCAGGGCTTTCGTGTCGTTCGGCCTGTCCAGTGTGCACCGGTTGGGCTTGCAAGCTGAGCGCGTTGCGCGCAGCACCGTGCGGTCCTGAGGAGAGGCCAGTTCACGGCAAATGGAACAGGCGTAGTCCGTGCGTCGCGTTGCTTTGCGGAAGCCCAGCCAGACGGACGGCAGTGGCGAGAGCTCAGGCCAAATATGCGACACGCGCCCCCAACATGTCAGACAGCGTGCCCGCCTCCGCCCCAGCACAGCCAGCTCGCCTCCCGGCTCGCCGCAGGGGCCATTCGCGCTGATCCGTTAGAAACCGTCCAGGGATGACGTGCCCGCCAACGCCTGTCCATGCAGCGAGGCATGGAATCATCGCGCAACTGTCAAGGCGTGATCACCGGCCAAGGCGGGTTGACCAAGTCGCACATTTCCAGCCTGCACTTGCACGCGTTTTGCGGGTCGAAGGCCGGGGCAGTCGGCACGCTCGCCGACCTTACCCTCTCTGTGGACAAGGTTGTGGCGCCGCCTGGAGCGCGCGCGAGTTTTTGAGAGGGTTGGTGCAAGGAGCGAGGGGCGCTGGCGTTGCATCTGAGAGTCGCCGTCTCCGTCAGCCAGGAGCAGCCTTCTTCCCCCCCCCCAACTGCCGGGAACGGGCCGGGACCGCTGCCGAGGTCCTTCCCAATGTCCCTGGATGCGAATCATACCTCGCATTGCGCGGGGGGTGCTGACTCGGACGCCTGCGCGCTTTCCTCGCCCGCGGCGGAACCGACGTCCTCCGTGTCGGGCATTGCCGTGGCAATGCTGGTGGCGAGCATGTTTGGCATTGCGATTGTGCTCGTTGCGTACTACGCCCAACGCGCACGGGTGCGGGGACGACTGGAACGCGTGTTTGCTGCCATGACCTGTCTGGGGGCGGGGCTGCTGCTTTTGTCGGCCATCGTTGTGGCTCTGACCTCTGGCTCAGAGGGCGCCGAGCCCAGCTCCATCGCGGCAGGTGCCCAGGCCATTGGCCTTGTGTGTGGCTCGGGCATGCCCTTGGCTTGGCAGGTGTCCAAGGGAATCGCCCTCAGCAGGGCCATCCGCGCTGGCTCGGGAGCCAGACGTTCGGCGGAAGGCCCACGCTCCATCGTGCTTCGAGCGGCCATTGCGCTTGCCTTGGACTGGGGTGTGATAAGCCTCTTCTTCGTCGTCGGAAGCGCGACCTTCTCGCAAGCAGACATAGACTCTGGCGCCCGCGCGCCCACGAGAGCGTGGGCGCTTGCGGACTCACCAGCAGGCGCGGCGGTTTTGGGCTTCCTCGCTCTTGTCCGCACCATGCAATGCTTGGTCGGCCTGTTCTTTGCCTCCAGACTTGAGCAAGCCCCGCAGCAGCTCGCCAAGTCGACGGCCAGCAGTCTGCGCTCCATTGTGCTCGTGGAAATGTTGACCGCCTTGCTCGTGTGTGCGACGACTTTGGCGTCGTCGGACTCGGGGCTCCTGGGCTGCTGGGCACTGGTTTCGATTCTGCCCCCCGTCATCATTGTGATGACGTTGTATTGGAAGGCCCTGCAAGAGTTCTTGGACCGAACTCTGACCAGCTGCTGCGCCAAGGACGGGTACTTGCAAAACCGCAGGAAAGCCAGGCGAGACCACAGCAACCTCTCGTTCCTTCCGGCTCCTATTCGCATCGGAACTGCATCCAGCGTTGGAACTGCCACATCGGACGCCATGCACGAGGTCATCGCCGAGCTCCTGCGCAAGCTTGGCGGCGCTCGTCCCTCCTTCATGGTGGTGCACTACACGGAGCAGCACGACCCGGCTACCGTCCGGGCTGCCTTGAAAGCAAAGCTTCCCAACACGCCATTTGTCGGGTGCTCAACGTCGTGCGGCGTGATGCACGACAAGCGGTGGGTCTCCAAGGACGACTGCGCCATAGGCGCCTGGGGAATCTTGGACAAGGAGGGAAACTACTCGGTCGGTGGCGTGGAGCTGAAGGGGGTCGAAGACATCCCAGCGGCTGTCTCCGGGGCGGCCCGCGCTGCGTTGAAGCGAAAGCGGAGGCGGAGTATGATCGCGCGCTCACTCAGGCCGTCCCCTCGCGGCGATGCAAGCCCCTCGGTGCAGGGCAGCCCGGTTCCCAGCAAGTTTGCGCGAATGCTGTCCAGGGACGTGCAGTGCAAGGTTGCGCCCGCCCCCGCTCCGATGGACAAGACCGATAGGACAGCCAGCCACGACGCCGGGTTCGTCATCGAGACCGCAGAGTTCCAGGGCCGGGTAGCCACGGCGAGCAGCACTGGAGTGGGAGGAGGGCAAGCCGACCGCATCGACTCCAAGCCCTCCCAGCAGTCTGTCTCCGGCGCAGAGCGGGTGCGGACCTCTTCGATTGACGCGTCCCCGCTCGCGCGGGGGTCATCGGGCACTGGCACACCCGGCCGCGGAGCACCCTCATTCGCATGGGTTCACGGCCACCCCGGCACCGAGGAGCGCGTGATGGGCGGCCTCAAAGAAGTCCTTGGGCATGCGGTGCCTATCGTTGGAGGCTCCGCTGCGGACAACTTAATTGAAGGCAAGTGGTCGCAGATCTGCTCGGCCTCCGAAGGAGTGTTCCACAAGGGCGTGGTGTTCGCGCTGTGTTGGCCTGTCGTGGCGGTCAAGTCCGAATTTTTCAGCGCGTACTCGCCCCAGTCTCGATTTGGCCAAGTCACAGAGGCCTCCGACCGCGAGGTTCGGAAAATCAACGGGCTGCCTGCAGCTCAAGTGTACAACGCATGGACGGGGAACCAGCTTGGCGCTCAGATTGCTGAGGCTGCCAGCACAGGCAAGGCGGTGAACATCCTGGCCGCTTGCAGCATGTTCCCGCTTGGGCTTCGCAAGGGTTTCCACCTGGACGGGGAGCCGTACTTCCAACTGCTGCACCCGCACATGGTGAGGCCGGACGGGACACTGATGACCGGCGCGTCGTGCAAGCCCGGAGATCACATCAACTTGATGGGAGCCACCCGAGCCACGATCGCCTCTCGCGTCGGGCGGGGCGCGGTCCACATGTTCCAAGACACAGACTTTCACCCCTCGGAGCTCAAGGGCGGCCTGGGGGTGTTTGGCGGCGGCTGCATGCTTGCAGCAAAGACGTCGATGGGGCGGGCAGCGATCCGCCTCTCCGAGTCGGTGGGCGGGGTTCCGATGCTCAGCTTTCACAGCTTCGGAGAGCAGGGCCAGTTCCCGTCGGGCGAGTCGTGCCACAGCAACCTGATGTTCAGCACCGTCGTGTTTTCCAACAGGCGACTCAAGTGGCAGGAGCAGGACCCGCGAGGCCGCTCTGGCGGGTCCGAGGCGTTTGCAACGGCGTCAGAGGCTGCTTTTGGTGTGCGGCCAACGTCTTCACGAGTATCGATTGGGCCAGCGGAAGGAGACGCAGCTCCTTCGCGCGGGGTTTCCGCGCACCGCACAGATGTTTAGAAACGAGCCGATGACTGCTTCCATCGGTTGCCGGCAAAGGCACGAACGCACACGCACGGACCGAAGCGCGCAACACCCGCTTCACGAATCCACGTCCGAGTCCTCAGACCAGTCGCTTCCACTCTCGCTGTCCTCAGCGATGGCGTTGGAGGCTTGGATCACGTGTCGCCTCGCATGCAGAGCGGCCTGCAGGCGGTTGACGAGCGAACTTTCGGCCGAGGCGGTCATCTTGGCGATGCTGACCCGCCTGCGGCCTGGAGTCTGGCCTGGAAGACGCGTCGTCGTACCGCGCCGCTGCCTGTCCACTTTGCGGAGACCATCCTGCCTCTGCCTGCGGATCTCGTCCAGAAGGGTGTTGGGCGCAGCGGCAGGGGCAGCCTCTTGTCGTGGCTGCGCAACTGAGCGCAGCTTTGGCCTTGCGACGATGCCTGCAGCAAGGCCCGCCCCAACGCCGCCAGAGCCCGATGCCAAGGGCGCGGGTCTCGCTGGGCGCCCTGGTCGCCCGGGACGCGCGATGGGCCTCGCGCCCTGCCTTCCGGGGTTGTTCCCAGCTGTGGCCGGGCGGGCTGCCGGCGCCGGACGCGGGCGAGCGGGGCCCGGCCTCAGCCCCGGTCCCCGCGGGCCAGCCGCCGCTCCTCCTACAGAGGCCTGCCGTGGAGCGGGCTGGGGCCTGCCTGGGCGTGCAGGCCTTCCCGGCCGCCCTGGCCCGGCGTGGGTGAAGACGGCAGGATGGTGTTCCGCCAGCGACCCACCCCACGACGACGATCCCTCGGACGCCGGCGTCGTCCCTGCCTCGTCCCCCTCCTCGGCCGACGCCGACTCAGAGCTCTGCCCCTCAGCGACCGGGGACAAGACGCCGTGGCGCAAGCCTGGCCCGGGTGGCTTGGCGGACGCGGCCGCCGGGGCACTTGCCTGAGCCGCGCTCGCAGCGCCAGCCTGATCGTCTTGGCCTCTGCCGCCTGCGACGCCGCCTCCGTGGCGGTCGTGGTCACCGTGGTCGCCGTCGTCGGCGTCGCCGCCACCCTCAGCCCCCCCCGCCCCTGCGACGCGCCCAGCGGCTGCGGGTGCCATCTCGCAGCCGCCCTCGCCCGCGCCCCCCGCGCCCCCCGCGCCCCCGGTCGACCCAGCGATGCTCGCCTCCTCGGCCTGGCTCCGGGGCGTGTCGCCCCCCTCGTCGCTGAAGGTATCAGCGGAGCCGAGCGTCGACGCCGCCTGCTCCACAAGCAGCCCCTCCCGGGCCAGCGCGTCAATGATCGCGCGAACCGTCTGCACGTCGCCCAGCGCCGTTTCGTCCAGCCCCGCCGCCCGTGCAAGCCGCAGGAGAGCGCTGGGAAGCTTCCCCCCCGCCCCGCCCATCACCAGCCCGTCAGAGTCGAGGTCGAACGCTCCCTGGCTCCCGCTTGAGCTGATCGACTCCGAGGAGCCCGCCGAGGTGAGGCCCCGGCCTGTGAGCCTGGAAGGTCGCCTGGCGCCGACGTCGCCATTCCCGGCGCCCTCAGCATCCCCCGCGACGGCCGCCGCCGCTTCGCCGCCAGGGCCGGGACTGCGGTCGCGGCGGTGGCCCCCGGAGTCTTCCTCGGCCGCGCCGTCGCGCGCCTCCGCGTCTGAGGGCCCGGCGGCCGCGCCGTCGCGCGCCTCCGCGTCGGAGGGCCCGGCGGCCGCGCCGTCCGCGAAGGTGTCGGCCGTGGAGGAGCTTGCGACGGAGTGCAGCGACGGGTGCTGGGCCAGAGGCAGCGCTGCTGGCGCGGCCTGCACATCGGAGCGCCCGCCCTGGGAAGGCGACCCGTCGTGCTCCGGGCAGCCATTGGCGCCGCCGTCTGGCGAAGCGGCGGCCTGCCCGGCGCCCGTGCCTTGGCTCCCGCTGGGCGTGCCGATGGCTCCTCGCAACGCCTCGTCCGCCGCCAGGGCTGCGTCTGGCGCTGGCGCTGGCGCTGGCGCCGGAGCTGGCGCTGGCGCTGCGCTCGGACACGGAGTGGCAGAGCCTGCATCCGCCCCGTCAGCCGCAGCACCGCCGGCAGAGGCCGCGCCCGGCCGTCCGTGTAGGATGTCCGGCGCAGACGCGAGGGCCTCCCCGAACACGCCGTCGGGGCGGGCGTCGGCCGTCGCCTGACCAGAGCCGACGGCTGCGTCGGGCGCTGCGGACTGCTCGGACGGCCTCCACGAGGAGGGGCGGCGTCGCCGCTGCAGCCACGAGTCCTCCGCCACGGCCGCCGCTGCCCCCGTCAGGCGCCCCGACGCCACGTCGAAGGCGGCGATGATATCCCTGCCGCGGTCGGCGTCCTGCCGCGGCCCCTTGGCCGCCACGGCGTCGAGCATCGCTGCCGCCTCAGCCGGGCACGAGTATTCAAACCCCATCATGAAGTCGTCCGTCTCGAACGCGTGGACCACGGGGCCGCCGCCGTCCTCCCCTGGCGACTCGGCCCAGGCCGCCCCGGCGCCGCCCGCAGCGCTCGCGTCGAAAAACCTCGGGTCGTCGTACAGCTCCACCTCCATTCGCAAGTGGTACTCGCCCACGCTCGACGCGCCCTGGCCCTCGGGGCCCATGCCAAACACGCGGAACAGGTGCGCGTCGCAGGACGGGTCAAACACGAGGCAAAGCGCGCCCTCAATGCCCGACGGCGTCCAGCTCGTCGGGTCCGGGGTCGCAAGCAGCACGCGCGCAACGGCGCAGGCGAGCAGTTCTCCCCCACATGCAACCGAAAGGTGCCTTCGCTCGAGCGTGGTGAGCCTTGGCGCGTCGGCGGCCACGGCAGCCATGCGTCGCGAGCCAAGTAGCACCCCGCCGCCCGCCCAGCACAGAGACGGCCGGTGCTCGCGCCCAAGCGTGCCTGGCCCCACAAGCTGCCTCCCAGGCCGCAGTCGTGGGTCACCAAGCGCGGCGGCGCGGGCGCGGCCGGGGCAGTGGGCCAGTGGCGGGGCAGCCGGGCGCAAACAAGGGGAAGCAGAGCTCGAGGGCAACCAAACGGACGCCGCACGGGTTTGCTGCGCCGGCGCCCCACTCGGCGAAACGCACTCGTGGGGCCGGCATGGACGCCTGGCTGGGCATGGAAGAGGCCGACATCCTGCGCTACACGAGCTTTGGCATGATTGCCGCAGGGGTTCTCGCCGCCGTCTTGCTGCAGGTGAGGGTGTGACGTGAACGCACCGTCGCCGCCATGCCGCGCTCCGCGCCGGGCGCGGGGCCTGCGCCACGACGCGTTCAAGTTGACCAGGTTTGCCATGCCATGCCCTCCCGCGCTGTCGCTGCAGTGGATCGACGCGCCTTACGGAAGGTACCAGGTGAAGGCCTCGCCGCTCTGGGGCATGGCCGTCGATAACCGAGTCGCTTGGCTGCTGCAAGAGCTCCCCAGCTTCGCCTTCGCCGCGTGGGGCTGGTACACCGCGGACCCCGAGGCGTTCGGTGCCGCCAACCGCGTTCTGCTCGGCCTCTACCTGCTCCACTACACGCACCGGGCCTGGGTGTTCCCGCTGCGCATGCGCGGCGGCAAGCCGACGCCGCTTTCCGTGTTTCTCCTGGCAATGGTGTACTGCCTGGTGAATGGGTACCTGCAGTCGCGCTTCCTGGCAGCGCACGCCACGTTTGCCGCCGGCTGGACCGAGTCGCCGCAGTTTCTCGCGGGCATCGCGATGTTCTTTGCGGGCATGTACATCAACATGGACGCGGACTCAATCCTCCGCAACCTCAGGCGGGGGCCCGCCGACAAGGGCTACTACATCCCCAGGGTGAGTTGCCGCACGGCTAGCCTTCCGCTGGCCGCGCCTGGACGGCCGTTGGGCGTGCGAGCTGAGGCGGCTCCCGCCATGCAGCGCGCGCTCGGTCGTGCGCGGCGCGCGCTTCAGCGCAGATGCGGCCCCTTTCCGCCACGGTGCCCCCCAACGCGCAGGGTGGAATGTTCGATTTCGTCAGCGGCGCCAACTTCTTCGGCGAGATCGTCGAGTGGACAGGCTATGCACTGGCCAGCGGTTTCGCGCTGCCTCCCGTCGCCTTTGCCGTCTTCACGGCGCTGAACATCGGCCCGAGGGCACTGCAGCACCACCGCGACTACAGGGCTCGGTTCAACGGCTCCAAAGGCAAAGAGGCGTATCCCGCCGATCGCAAGGCGCTGATTCCGTTCCTGCTCTAGCTGGCGTTGCGAAAAGCACCTGTGCCCGCCCCCCCTGCCCCGCACTCTGCGCCCAAGCCGCAACCGTGCACATGGTCTATGGGCCAGCAGGGCCGCGAGGGGTGTGCCGTTTGTTGGGAAGACGAATGCGTGCTTCCGTGCCAAGCGGCGACGCCTCGCCTGGCAAATGCTGGAAACACTGTTGCGGCGACCGGCCAAGCGCGGGCACAGTCGTGCGCCAGCAAAGCTGAGAGCTTGTGCGCTCCCCTGGGCCTGCTTCGCCTGCGCCTTGCATGTCGCGCGCGAGCTGGGAATTTTGCTCTGCCAGACGGCGCCGCCGCTGGAGCACTCGACGGGGAAGGCATTGGCTGGCCAAGAAACAGAGGCAGCATCGAGACCAAAGCTGGGGTGGCATGTCGGGGGCGCCAGGTGGGGCCTCGCTGCTCGCGGATGCGCTGGCCAAGGTGAGAGCTGGGCTCGCGCCAGTGTGAGCTCTCTCGGCGCGTGGGCTGGCGCCATGTCCTCGCTTCGAGACTGCCGTGATTGATTCGCAGGGCATGCGCACGACCACTGAAGATGGGACCATTCGTCTGGTGGCCAGGGACGCGGGCGTGACGGACATCGGCAGCCTTGAGCGCGTGAGCTGCCGCCGTTAGATGCAACCATGGCTGGCTGCAGCGCGGCAGCCTCGCTGTCGCGCGCCCAGTGGTGACATGGGCAGCAGTACGGGCTCGCTTGTTTCAACGGGCGAGGCTTGCTTCGCCTCTCCTCCCCGTCGCAGGACGAGCAAATCGGCGAGGTTGACATTGGCATAAACTCGTTGCCGCACTTGCGCTGGGTCACGGCTTTCCCCAAGATGACGGCCCTTGCGGCGTTTGCATGCAACCTCGAATCGTGCGCGGGAGTGGAGAAGTGAGCTGGCGGCAAGCGCTGGAGTCCTACTCGCGAAGGCTCGATGGGCCCCGGCGGGTCAGAGCCCCGCCAGAGTCCCGCGTGCAGCCTCTGAGCGCCCCTCCGCGCTGCTCCCCCCGCCCACACACGCAACACCGCCGCCGCCGCTACCGCCGCCGCCGCAACCTAGCCGCCCGTCGTTCCGATTCCCTCACGCGCAGCGCGCGCGCGCTGGAGCGTCTCTCCCTGCAGTCAAACCGCATTGGCTCCGCGTCGCCCGTTGCCCGCCTTCGCTCGCTGCGACACCTCCGGCTGGACGACAACGCCATCACTGACATCGCGCCTCTTGCCTCCCTCGCCAACCTGCGCCGCCTCGACGTCAGCGGCAACGGGCTAACAACCCTCCGGGTGAGAGAGCGGCGCTTCGGCTCGAACCCGTGCGCGCGTTGCAGCAGACCGCCGGCCTCACCGGCCCGCCCCAGCCGCCGCGTCTCGACCGGGTCCCCCCGCTGGCTGGCCGCCCCCCCCTCCGCAACCCCTCGCAGGGCCTTCGTTTGCCCCGCCTCGAGACCCTCCGCGCCGCCCGGAACCGCCTCTCGGCGCTGGGCGACGCCTGTGGCTGCGCTGCCCTGGAGGAGCTGGACCTCTCATCCAACCCGCTCACCACCCTGGCCGGCATCAGGGGGTGTCGCTCGCTGGAGTCGCTCTCGCTCTCCGACTGCGGCCTGGTGGACGGGACGCTGGAGTCGCTCGGCCGGCTGCCGGCGCTCACAGAGCTGCTCCTGGCCGACAACAGCCTCACTTCGGCGGCTCTGCCGTGGGTCACCAAGGCGTCCACCCGCCTGGTTGTGCTTGATCTGAGCAACAACGCACTCGAAGAGGACGAGGAGGCGGCAGCGGCGGATGCCGAGGCAGAGGCCGCGGCCGCTGGGGCGCGCGTGGATGCCGCCGCTGCGCGCGCAGCCGCCCGGTCGGGACCCGCCGCCTCCCTCCTGCCTGCCTTGGCGCCGCTCTCGCTGCTCGCCGAGCTTGCGGTGAGGGGCAACCCTTGCTCCGCGGGCTGGGCAGACGGGCTCTCCGAGCCGTCCGTTGCAGGCTCGCGCGCGCCCCCGGGGGGGCCTCGCCTGCCCGTGTGGGTGGCGGAGCTGTCTTCGGCTCTGCCAAGTCTCTGCCTCGTCGACGGGGTCTCAGTGCCGCGCCGCGAGCGGCACCAGCACAGCGGCGGGAGCGCGCAGCTCCGGGCTGCAGGCGACCGGGCCGCAGCCGGTGGGCGAGGGGGCGGAGGCGGGGAAGGCAAAGAGGCCGACGATGCGGCCGGCAGCGGTGCCGGCGGCGGGGGCACTGGCAGGCCGGGCGAGGACGACGACGAGGACGAGGACGAGGACGGGGGCGCGGGCAGCGGCTTGGCAGGGCTGATGCGGGCTGTGGAGTCAGCCGAGGCAGCCGGGGAGGATGCTGTATCGGCCGTGAGGGCCATGGTCGCCGCGCAGATCCGCCGCTCAGGCGCAGCGTCGTCACTCCCCGCCCCGCCCGCAGCGGCTGCGACGCAGCCACTGCCGCGTTCGGACCTGGCCCCTTCTGCCGGCAAGGCGCTGCGTCCCATGGAGGACTTTGCCACGCTGCAGGCGCGGGCAGACGGCTTCATGGCGAGCTTGGCGTCGGTGCGGGCCCGGATGCACGCCACTCTGGACGAGGGCCGACGTGGAATTGCAAGCCGCGCAGGGGGGAGCGGGGGGGGCGGGCTGGAGGCGGGGCCGCCGCTGCAAGGAGCGCCCTCCGTGTCGGCGACGCCAGGCGACGCGGCCGCCAGCAGCGGGAGCCCTGCGGGACAGGGCAGCGGTTTCGGAGATGGCGGTTTCGCAGAGGGCGGCGTAGCGGACGGCGGCGTAGCGGACGGCACCCCCGCAGACGCCCCGCTCTCCGCCACAGGGGGCCGAGCGGCGCCCGACCGCGCGCCTGGTGGTGCCCCTGCCCCCGCTGCGCCCTCAAGAGGCGGGGGCGCAGGGTCGCTGCTGGCCATGCTGCGCGGGGGTGAGGAACGGGTCGAGGACGCCGTCGCTGCCGCGCAGGAGCGAGCCCGCATCGCAGTGGCGCGAGCAATGAGCCTCGCTGGCGCGCTCGACGACGAGGACGGCCCCCACATTCGCGGTGTCAGCGCCAGGGCCCAGAGCAGTCCCGGCCATCAGCCACTGGAGCGCAGTCTCGGAAGCCAGCAGCTTGCCGCCACGCACGGCGGACGTGGCCCGGATACGGTGCTGGGCGCCTCGAATCAGACGGCCAGTCGCGTTCGCCCGACCTCCCCGGCCTATCTCCGCTCCGCGGATGCTGCTGCGGGCGCCAGTGGTGGCGCTGCTTGGGCCGGGCCCTCCGTGCCCGGAACGGCGCGAAACCGCTACCTGGAGGTCGCGCATGGCGTCAGCCGGGCGCAGGCCGCTTCCCTCGCGACCAGGGCGCGGCCACGCACAGCGCAGGCGGCAGATGGCGGGACTGCGGGGCAACCCGCCTCCACATTCGGCCTGCTCGGGTCCGCCGTGTCAGGCAGGTTGGCCTCCGCTGGCGCGCCGGCAAGGCCGAGGACGGCGGGGGGCGGCGGGCGGTCGCGGCTCTCGTCCGCGCTGCAGTACTCTCGCGGTGGGTCCTCCGCACCGCCGAGCAACGGCGACGACAGCGACGGCGGTGACGGCGGCGGCGGCGGCGGCATAGCCGCAGGGCACGGCCGCCAGGCCGCCGGTGACGACCCGCTGGCGGACGGCCCCGGCTGGGGCACTCGTCGGCCGGGCACCCCTCCCCGGGGCGCGAGAAGCAACCCTATTCTGCGGCCGCGCGTGGGCAGGCCCTCCACTGCCGGCCTGGAGAGGGCCAGAGAACGAGCCAGGGCCAAGGCCGCGCGGGAGGCAGCAGCTGCGCAGGAGGCAGCAGATGCGGGGGCAGGGCCCTTCGTGGATGCCTCCGCCTCAGGGACCGGGACGGGTGACCTCGCCGCGCCCTGCAGCCCGCTGCGCCCCTCCCCCCCTCGAGGGGCACCCTCGCCGGGAGAGCAGTCTGCAGAGGCTTCTGCCTTGCCGACCCGTGCCCCGGCGAGCCCCATGGGGACGTCGTCTCGGGCCCTCCTCCCCGGGTCCGGCAGAGCCGCCCTGTCTGCGTCGTCCAGGCGTGGGGCCGGTCAGGCAGCCCTGCAGGGGACCCCGCCCTCCTCGGCCGCGGGCCACGCGCGGGGAGCTGGGGCGGCAAAGCGATCAGCGGCACACGGCGGCACGCCAGGCTCAGCTGCTGCCAGAGTTCGGCTGTCTGCTGGAGGTCGAGGAGCACCCGCTGGGCGGTCAGGCGCCCGGTCAACCACGAGCAGGGCCAGCCAAGATGCTGGAGGAGGGGGAGGCGGCGGCGGCGGCGCGGGGGGGGGGCTGTTTTCCTGGACACGAATGACGCAGGCGAACGCGCGTGGTGGCGTGGGTGCAGCAGCCCCGTCCAGCGCCGCCGAGGTGCCAAGGCTGACCCTGTCTGACGCGAGGGCTGTTTCAGGCGCGACAGCGGCTCCGGACAGCGCTCGGTCACGCGCGAGCGTTGACAGCAAGCTTCGTCCGCGCAGCGCGCGCCGACCCTCACAGGCAGGGTCGGCAGAGCCAGGCTCACTTCGGCGAGGAGCCCCTGCTGTCGGGGCAGCGGGGCGCACGTCATCGATTGTGCTGCCGGCACACCGCATCGCGAGCCGAGCGGCGCAGCGTCGGGACAAAGGCTTGTCCTCGTTTCGCAAGCCAAAGACGCGCAGCGATGATTAGAAGTTGACTGCGTGCGGCCGGCCTTGGGTCGGGAGCCCCCCGACGCGCGCAGAGCCGCTCGCTTCAACAACGCCCGTCGCTTGTCATGGCTCGCGCCTCACAGCCGCCAAGGCCGGGAACATGGCAGCAGAAGCAATGACCGAGGAGGGCATGAACGAGGCGCTTTATGCAGCTGCCGAGGCCGGCGACGCGGCCGAAGTGGCATCGCTGCTGGACTCTGGCGCGTCCGCGAATCAGCAGCACAACGTCAGTTTTTTGGGGGCCAGAACGCGCTGTGCTTCCACGCGGCGGCACGAGGAATGTGGCCCGCCTCCAAGGGCACGGCCATTGACGCTTACGTGTGAAGCTTCCTGGGCGCGTTGCCTCACAGGATGACAGGACGGCGCTCATTGCGGCTGCTTCCGGCGGCCATGTGGACGCTGTTGACGTGCTGCTCGATGGCGAGGCGGACCTGGAGGCCAAGGACGTTGTGAGCCCAGCCTGCCACCGCCGTGGCCGACACACGGACCTTGTCTTCTCCAAGAAGGCGTGAGGGGCTGGGGGGGAAGCCACTGTCCCAGCGCGTGGCGCACGTCTGCCCGGCTGCCTCGGAGTCTGCAAGCCGATCGAGGTCGGGCTAGGCATTGGGATGACGCGACGAAAGCCCCATGAGGGAAGAAGGGCATGCGGCGTTTGCTCACTGAGGTGCAGCCTTCTGGGCCTCCTCGGTGCGGTGGCGCCAAGCATTGTGTTGCCGCAGAGGGGAGCAACTGCGCTTCTCGTGGCCGCATCCAAAGGCCAGGCGGATGTCATAGACGTTCTGCTGGACCGAGGCGCTGATCTGGAGGCGAGGAACGTCGTGAGCCGGTGTTGTGCCTTCGGGGCGGCGGTGGCGGAAGCAGGGGTTGGCGCCCAGGTTTGTCCTTGGCTGATCGGGCAAGAGGTACGGAACAAGCGTGTTCGCGGCTGCTTGCACGCGGCCCTTGAAGCTGCAACTGGCGCGAGTCAAGGTCGGTCCCGACGGGTCACTTGCACGCTGAACCGAGCAGGACGGAAGAACGGCTCTCATTGAAGCCGCACTAGGCGGACATGTGCATGTCCTGGGCCTCCTGCTTGACCGCGGCGCTGATGTCGAGGCCAAAGACATCGTGAGACTTCCATGCAAGCGCTGCAGAACCGCCGTGCTCCCCCTGCGTGAAAAGCGAGCTAGAGCTGGCCGGCCTTGGTTGAGCCAAACATTAGCGACCAAGGCTGGTTAGGGCGAAGCGCTGGAGCACCGACAACGCCCAGCGAGCACTATGGTCGCTGGGCCGGAGAAACAGTGCTTGCCAACGAGCTTGTGTCTGCTGTGGCTGTCGAAGGCACGGGCTCGCAGTGGGGCGGAACCGCGCTGCTGGGTGGCGCCTACGGAGGCCACGTGACCGCGTTGGGCCTGCTCCTGGACTGCGGCGCCGAGCTGGAGGCCAAGGACAATGTGCGTAGCTATTCCCACTGCCCCGGCTCTTGGAGTAGGCATGGCTCGCCTCGCAAGGCCGACACGACCAGGGCCGCTGTCGCCGGATGCGAGGTCCGAGCGCGTGTGCGCGCGTGCGAAGTGTGTGTGGGGGAGGAGGGGGGCAGCAAGGGTGTTGGTGTTGCTGCATGCAAACGGGCATTGGCGATTGGAGGCAAGCACTCGGTCTCTTGGGTGTCGGGGGCCATGTTCGCGCAGTGGGGCTGCACGCCACTGATGCAGACCGCCTTTAGAGGCCACGTGGAAGCTTTGGAGTTGCTTCTGGACAGAGGCGGAGACATCGAGGCCAAGGACAAGGTTTGCCCGCATGTTCTCTGCCCGAGGAGCTCGATCGGCTCAGACGTTGCACGCCCCTGGATCACGACGAGCTCGGGCCTGCCCGTGCAGGGTTCGCAAGCCAAGGTCCCGAAGCACCGTTCGACATGTTGGAGTGGGGTGTCGCGTCGTTGTGGGGAGGCTGCTGTTGCACAGCTTGTCTGGAAGGCAAGTGCTGCTGTTGGCGAGCCCGACGCAAGGTGCAGTGGGTGGCCTGAACGCCGCGATCAGCTGGGTGCTCCGCGGGTCCGTTGTGTCTGTGCAAGTGGCCTTGCAGAGTGGCAGCACGGCTCTGACGATGGCGGCTTCAAAAGGCCGCGTTGATGCCCTGGGACTGCTGCTGGAGCGCGGTGCTGACATGGAGGCCAAGACCAACGTGCGGGGCCTTGTTCTGCCTGGGCTCGGAATGCCTTCTTTGCCCGTCGCAACGCCTCGGCGACCCCGGGCCCGACGCGCATCGCGCTGCCGCTCTGCACGGCTTCGCGCTCGCCGCTTCGCAGGCAGGAGAGTCGGCACAGGACCTCGCTCGTGAAGCAGGGCATCCGGGCCTGTTCCAGCTGGCGCTGCAGCGGCAGTTCTCGCGTGTCAGGGCGTTCGAACGGGCACGCGGGGAGGAGGCCCTGGCCGCCAAGCGGGAGGAGATGGAGGCGGCGCTGGCAGCCGCACAATCTCGCCACGAGTCTGCCGCGCGAGAGGCCGCTCGAAAGCTGCAGATGCTGACCGAGCGAATCGAGAAGCTCGAAGCCGCCGCGACGGCGCTTTGAGCTGACGCACGGCAACACAAAATGGCTGGACTGCCCGCTGGTCGGACGCTGCCCTGCCACCGTGCTTCGCGTGCGCAGTGTGCCCGTCGCTCCCTGTTGCCGGTTGCTTCAAAGGGACGCAGCGATTCACCGCGTCGTGCCCGCTCCGTCCGCACCCCGCCCGAGACAGGCCGGTTTGCGCGCGCGTCACACAGCCACGCGAAGCAGCTCAAGCCCGACCCCCGACACGACCGCGCTGAGAAGCCCTTCCTCGGCAGACGGGGCGTCCCGCTCAAACACAGCGAGGCCTCCCGGGTCGGACACACCGAAGCGCGCCACGGCCACCCTGTGAAGGCCTGCACACGCCGCTGCGGCTCGGGAGTCCGGCAGTGGGGCCCTGCAGAGCGCGTCACTGCCCTCCACCACCAGCGGGCCCGCCGCGATGGCCTCGCCGCCGTGCGCCGGGATGGGCAGGCCGGCACCAATTCGATGCCCCGGCCCCCCCTCGCCCCACGTCCACACCGTGAGGGCCTCGTCCACGCCCATGGCGATGGCGCAGCGGCGGGAGGCGAACACCCCGCGGATTGCGGCGCCGGACACCGCCGGAACCCAGGCGACATCCGCCTTCACAGCAGCGCCAGCGGTGCAAACGCTTTGGCCCTCGGCGTCGTCACTGGCGGAGGAGGCTCCGCCGGGTCCGCCGCGGGCTTCCGGAAGCTGCAGCCTGACCACGGTGACGGACTGATCGTCGCCCCCGGCCAGCAGCACTGCTGCTGCACCCGGGCAGGCGTCCACGGCGGACAGGCAGTTCACGCCCATCGTGCTCACTCGTGCGCCCCTCGACGCAGGGTCTGCTGCGACGACGGATGGGCCGGTCATCTGCACCGCGGGCATGGACCGCACTGGCGCCGCCCCCGCGGCCAGGGCCTCGCCGCCCTTGGAATCAGCAGCCAAGGCCGATGCATCCCAAAGCCTGAGCTGGCCGTCCGTGTGGCCGGACGCTATGCACAGCCGCTGAGCCCCGCACCGAACCCACGCAAGCGACAGCGCTGGCGCCGCGGTCGGCGACACTGCAAGGCGCCGCAGTGTCGCAGCGCGCACATCCGCCTTCCACAGCACAACGTCCCCTCCCGAGGTCGCCGAGGCGACGAGGAAGGACGCCCCCTCCTCCGCCGCGCCCGGGTCCGGCTCGCACCTGACCGCGTTGGTTCGCTGGTCCGCGGAAGCGTCTCCCCGCTCCGCGTCGTGGCAGTCGTGGCCTGCGCTGGACGCCAGGAAAACGGGCCGCAGGGCGCCTTCGCGCCAAGCGTAAAGAGCAACGCCGCTGCCTGCGCCGCCAAAGGCTGCTACTGTGACCCCCCCCGCTGTGGCAGCATGCACACTGCGCACGTGCACACCCGTTGGTCGCCACGCGCAGCACATGCGAAGCGGGCCCCCCAACTCAGTCGGCTGCTGCCACACGCAAGCAAGGTCGTCCTCCCCAACGGTCAGGAAGCAGGGGACGCCGCCGGGAGCGGCGTGAAGGAGGCACGCGTCGGTGGACACAAGGCCGTGCCTGGGCGAGGAGGCAGGGCCGAGCGTGGCTGGCCAGCCCGCAGATCTGCCGCGCTCAGGTCGGGAAATGACCACGCGGGCTGCGGCCCCGGCGGGCGGCGGGCCGCTCAGGCCCGGTGAGAGGAACACTGCGGTGGACGACGCCCCAACGGCCGTCGGGTCGAACACGGAACCCGACACTCCGAGAAGTGGGAGGGCGAAGTCGGGGCCGCACCTCGCAACGGCGCCTCCCTCCCGCGAGGGCGTCGAAGCAAGAGCCCTGCAGACTCGCTCTCCATCGTCGAGCGCGATGCGGCGCCGCGGCGCGAGCGACGTGGACATGTCGTCCCACAGCTCGAAGAATGCGGCTCGGACGGTCGCTGCGGCTTCCACAACCGGGGCAGGTGCAAGCAGAGCCACGTCCACGGCAGAGCTGCTGCGAGTGGATGGCCCCACCAACAGCTCGGGCGGATCGGACAGCGCTGCAGCCACGCAGGATCCGGGCGGCAGCGTGTGCTCGAACACCAGCCGAGCGCCCGCCAGCACCGGTCCCCCCGGCGCCGCTCCCCGCAGGGCCGGCAGAGCCAGAGCGCAGCACTCTGACGCAGAGAGCGATGCGGCCGCCACCAGGTTCGGCCAGGCAGCCTCCAGCGCGGCGTCGGACGGGACGCCCGCCAGGTCAAGCACGCGAGCGCAGGCGGCCCTGAACACTGCGGCTGCGCCGCCGTCGCGCGAGGGCCGCTCCACGGTGCAGGGAGGCTCGGGACAGTGCGTGGGCCTCACGCTGGCGTCGGTCACGAGCATTCCAGGTCCTGGGAGGGTCGGCGGGGCCGGCACCGCGCCAGTCGGGTGCCGATCACAGAGCCCGGCTTCCGCGGTCGACGAGGACGACGGAGCCGTGGGCACAACCCCGGCCGCCGCCTCCGCAAGCAGAAGGCGGTAGGTTCGCGTTGGCTCGCCCAGCATGGTAATATCGCCGCCAGCCGACACGACAAGCTGTCGCACGCGGCCCGTGTTGACAAATGTCGCGCTCGGGAGCAGCCGGCAGCGCGACGCCGCGCAGGGCAGAGCCGGCGGCGCAGGAGCAGGCTCGTCCACCTCCGCGCTCGGCCCTGCTGCAGCAAGGACGGCACCGCGCTTCGCCGCCGCCTTGGCTGCCTTGACCGCCTGCTTCAGCGCCGCCTTGCGTCGAAGAGCCGTCTCCATTTCCACGGGATCGCTGACGACGTCGCCCGTCTTGGACGGGTTGCCCACCAGGCGGACGGGCGGCCCGCGGTAGAGCTCCTGGGGGGCTACCCCGGACAGCGCCGGGTCGTGCCACACTTGCACGGTGTGCGATTTCGTCGCCGCGGCCACAATGCCGCCCCCCCAGGCCGCCGCCTCGATACCCCTCCCACGCTGGAGCTGCAGCTGGGCGACGAGCGACACCCTGACAACGGGGCTGGCCTCGCCCGTACCTGCCCTCGCCGGGGCCGCTTCGTCCGCAGCCCCGGCCTCCACCACAACGTCAAAGAGGCGCAGCAGTGACCGGGTGCCGATGGCCACGCGGAGGCGCCGGCCGGGCGCTGGCCCAGACCGCTCCCCGACCCACCCTCCGTCGGGCAGCAACATCGTCGCTTCACCGGGAGTGCACACGTCCATCGCCACCAAGGGGCGGAGCGAGGGCTCAGCGGCGCTCAGCCGGCGCTCCAGCTGGAACACGGCCAGCACGCCAGTCTGCCCCAGCACAGCCACTGCGCCGCTGGCCATGCCTACCTCAGCACAGGCAATCTTTCCCAACGGCCGGGCGCCCTCGCTGGGGGCGCCTGCTCGGCTGGAAGCCGGCCCACCACGCCCTAGCAGCGAGCAAGCCACTGGCAGAGCTGCAACCTGTGATGCGAGGTCGGCCACGCAGCGCGCCGCGCCCTCGCCAGCGCCGCCCGCGTGGCCATGGGACTCCCGGGCCTCGAACTCGAACCAGCGGCCGTCCGCCAGCAACGCCTCTCCCCAGCGGCTGTCGGGAGTCACCCCCAGCGCCACGACGGCGGCCTTGCCGCGGCTCGCTTTGGGCCCTCCGATCGCGCCGACGTCTGGCAGCGCCACGACCACTGACTCGCCGCACGCACCCGTGGCGTCAGCGACAGCCGCTGCCGCGGGCGAGTCGGCAAGGTCCTTCACGGACTGGATTCCCGCCCCGTACCTGTGCGGAGTGCCGGCGGGGCCCAGCCGCCCGCACTGCGCCTGCAGTCCGGCGATGCAGTGGCCGCGCAGGGAGCCATCGTTGCCTCCGGTGAAGAGCACTTCGCCTGAGCAAGGGGCTGCACCCCCCCCTGTCGCGGCAATCCCCCACACGCCTTGCGGCCCGTGAGACCTCACCCGGCACAGCAGGCTCCCGTCCCAGCCCAGCAGCACGGCCGTGGAGTCCTTGGCCGCCGACGCCACCCCCCCGGACCAGAAGCACACGCGCCACACGCGGTCGCTGTGGGCAAACGTCGACCACGCCTGCTCCAGCTCCGTTGCGTCACCGGCACAGGCAGGGCCTTCTGCTCCGGCAGAGCTCAGAGGATCCGTGCCCGGCGTGCGCCAGAGGCGCACCGTCCTGTCATCGCCGCAGGAGGCGAGCAGCCGCCTGCGTGGAAGCAGAGCCAGCCCGTGTACGGCACCGCAGTGGCCGGCGGCGGGGGGGGAGTGGGCGATGCGGCTGACGCTGCGGCCGGTGCAGTCTGCGCCCCAGAGGAACACCCGTCCGAACAGAGACCCGGCTGCTATCGTTGCAGCTCCACCCTGGCCGGGCGTCGGCACCGCTGCAGCGGCCATGAACACACCGTGATCCGGCCCGAGGCTCTGCCAAGCGAGGCGGAGCCGCAGCGCACGGTCCGAGCCACGAGGCATCACTCCAGGCGTGGCCTGTAACGACGAGGACGACGAGGAGGAGGTGGACGAGGACGACGAGGAGGACGACGAGGAGGAGGACGACGAGGAGGAACTTCCGGGCAAGTCTGTGAGCGGCTCCCAAAGCTGAATGGCGCCAACCACCGTGAGCGCCACAACCGAGGGGGGACCTGCTGCAGCGCCGTGGGCGCGCGGGAGAAAGGCGAGAGCGGTGACAGCGCTCGAAACTGAGGCGCGCCACACTGGCGCAGTGCTTGGGGCCGTTCCCGGAATGCGGGGTGCCGCCAGGAGGGAGGTCACGGCAAGCTGGTGCACCCCCCCGCAGGCAACCCACTCGCCCGCGGGATCCGCGCAAAGCGCGTGGACGAGGCCGTCGGTGAGGGCGGGGAGAGGCGCGAGTGGCGTGCAGCTGGTGCCGCCACCGGCGACGCGAACGCGCCGAATTACGCCACCAGCACCTGCGAGCAGGGAATTGCGTCGGTTGGAGCTGTCCGATGGGGCGGCGCAGAGACGCTGCTCGCACAGGACGCGGGGGGGCGCTCAGTTGCGATTTGCGCGCCTCACCTGCCAACACCTGCTGCTGCCCATCGCCCGTGCCGACGCAGACAATGGCACGCGGGGCGTGGTTTTCGGCGACCTTTTGAACCACGCAGGCCATGCTGGGCCCTGCAGGGCCGCGCGCAGCCCGGAGTGCGGGTCGTCGTGCCTTCGGGCGGCGGCTCTGCAGGCGGCTGCAAGCGCGCAGCGAACTGCCAGCCCGCCGCCCGCTGGCGTGGAGGGCCACTCCCGCCAGGTGCGGGGGCTGCCGCTCGCCTTGCGCACGGCCGCTCCCTGAGGCAGCGACCCAAGTGGCAGCAGGCCCGGGCGACCCCGGCACAGCGGCGTTGCCCGGCGCAAGCATGGAGTGGACTTTCGGCATGGTCGCCAGCCTGATGAGCCCGGAGCCCCGCAGCTCGCCGTCAGGCGGTCAGGCGCGCGATGAATCCGGCAGGCTGTCAGCTGCAGGGCTGGCCACCCCCCAGCAAACGCCGCCCAAGGGCTCGGACTGCAAGGCAGGCTCGTGGACCGAGCTCAAAAGCCCCGAGGAGTTTGCGCCCGTGGGCGACTACAAGTCCCCGGCGTCCACGCCCGTGGGTGGCGTGGTACACAAGGCCGCTCGCC
The DNA here is from genome assembly GCA_008330645.1 of Cafeteria roenbergensis. Lineage (NCBI taxonomy): Eukaryota > Bigyra > Bicosoecida > Cafeteriaceae > Cafeteria > Cafeteria roenbergensis. Next base: position 225,816 of record VLTN01000053.1, read on the forward strand.
GTGTCCGGGAGGGCATCATAGGCGCTGCCAGCCCTGCCAGCGCGCCGTTCGACCAAGCCTCCCCATTTGAGGGGGCTGCGCATGCCGGGCTCGTTGCGCTACTGGCCTCGTCCGTGACCTCCCGCGCGCTGGCCGAGTGCAGCCTGGCGCTCGAGCTGCCCCGCCTGTCCGTCGGCTCCGCCCTTGTGCAAGGGGCGGCGGAAGCGGCCGCGGCAGCGACCCCGGGACCCGACTGCGGCCCTGCCTTGCCGTCGCTTGACGCGCACAGACGAGTCGTGGAGGGCCTTTCTGTGGCTGCAGCCCAGCTGGAGCAGTTTACGCCAGCGTGCGGCCCCGTGTCCGTCATCCGCCAATGCCTCGGGGCTGTGAAGGGTCGCGCCTCGCGCGACGCCTCCGCAGGCGCCGCTGGCGCCGCCGGCGCCGCTGCTGCTGCTCCGCTGGGCGTGGCGTGCGTTGTCGTCGCGGATCCTGCGGCCGCAGCGTCGGTCGCAGGCGCGGCAAAAGCGCCGCCTGCGCCCGGCACGGTGGATGCTCTCAAGCGTCTCGTTCGGAGCAGCCTTGCCGCGGACGCGCCCACCTCTGGGGCAGAGAGCCCTGCCCCCGATGCGGCCCACCGCGCGGCCGCCTCCTTCGGCTCCCTCCGGGACGCTGTGGTGGCTGCCACCCTCGGGCCTGCCTTCACCGCCCGCCGCCCCGCCCTGGCCCGCTCCGCCGCCGTCGTCGTTGTTCGCGCCACCCCCCCCTCCGCACCTTTGCAAGGCTCCATCGCTCCCCCGCCCGTGCCGGTGGACGTGCCGCTCCACTGCCGACGGGCAGACGTCCTTGCGTGGGAGCGCGGTTTCGCGTCCGCGGCCGACGAGGAGGACGCCGAGGCAGCGGTCTCGGGCGCGAGGAGGCGAGGCATCAGGAGCAGAAGCAGGAGCAGAAGCAGGGCGGGGGACGAGGACGGCGTCGACACAGCGGAGGCGGGCGGGCCTGGGCCCTCGCCTGCCGCAAAGGTCGCCAGCGCGGACCCGAGAGTCTTCGTGTACGGCGCCGTCGTGGACCTCTGGAGCCTGCGGCAGCAGCGGCGCGGCCCCCGCTTCCTCACGCTCGCCAACTCGGCAGACCTATCGCACTCTGCAGGCGCAGCTGGGGCTGGCCTCGGCCGCTGCGACAGCGACGCTTCGGATAGCGCGGCAGCGGCGGCCTTTGGCACCAACGGCGCCGCCAGCGCGGGCGGCCCGTCGGTTGCCGGAGCAGGCTCCCAGCCTTGGGTGGCCATGACCACGCGTGGCAGGGTGGTCCCCGCAGGCTCTACCGCTGACGTCCTTCCGCTCCTGGGCCTGGCCAGCGTATGGGTGTTTGCGCCCTCGCCCCGAGACGCCGCGGAGCCCGCCCCAGCAGGCACCGCAGCCCCGGCCACCCCCGTGCGCCGGCGGCTGGCGGGCGCGACATCGTCTCCGCGCGCGCCGCCCAGCGGGCTCGGCACGCCCGGCCGCACTTCGCCTGCGCCGCTCACCCCTGAGCAGAGCGCTCGCCTCATGTTGGCTGGCCGGGCCCAGAGCGCCTCCCCCGCCGCCAGCCGCTCCCGCGCCTCGCCGGCGGCGGCGGTGCGCAGCCCGCTGTCCTCGCCCGCGGCAAGACTCCCCCGCCGCTCAGCAGCATCTCCGCGCTCCCCTCTGCCAGGATCGGCGGGACCGGCAGAGCCCATGTCCCCCTCAGGCAGCCCCTTCCTCCGCGCCGCGGCGTCTGCCTCCAAGCGCGCCTCGGCCACCCTCGTGGCTCGGGCCAGGCTCTCCTCCCCACTTCGTCAGTCGCTGGCGGGCTTCGCTTCCGTGGGCTTGCCGAGCCACCCGGCTCAGTCGTCCCCGCTTGCTCGCTCTGCCGCCCCTGCAAGCGCCGAAGGCGCCATCTCCCACACAGCAGCCGCAGCCGCAGCCGCAGCCGCGGGCGCAGCCGCAGCCGCAGCGCCCGCGTGCTCGTGGTCCGACGCGCTGGCGCAGGAGCAGGCATCTCTGGCAGAGCTGGAGGCCGAGCAAGCGGCGCTGGAGTGGCAAGAGGCGGTTGCCAGCGCCAAGGCTCGGCACGTCGAGCTGGAGCCCGCGGTCGTTCGCGCCCAGGCTGTGTGCACCGCAGCCGCTCTGCTGCACAAGGCGGATATCGACAGCAGGGTGGCAGAGCTTCGGGAGGAGCTGCGCCAGCGCATGGTCGAGGAGAAGGAGCGACTGACCAAGGTGGCGAAGCGCATGGCCGACAGGGTCGAGCGACTTCGCGACCGAGCAGAGGAGGAGGCGCGGGCGGCTGAGCGGAGGCGAAAGGAGAGGGAGGCCAAGGCCAAGGCCGAGAAGGCGGCTGAACAGGCGCGCGCGGCTGCGATTCAGCAGGGCCAAAGCGAGGACCAGGCGGCGGCGGCGGCGGCCGACGCGCTAGAGGACGCCCTGCACCCCCTCCCGGAGGAGTCCGAGGAGAAGCGGGCCTGGAGGGAGAGCCTCAGGGCCGACGGGGACAGGTGTCGTCGGCTGGCCACGGCGTGGAAGGATGCGGCTCTGCGGCTGAAGCGGCGGCGAGCTGTGGCGCTGTACTCGGCGGACGAGGCAGGGTTCGCCCCGACGGCGCAGGACTTGACTTCCCGCCTGAACAACTTCACCATGATTTCCAGGGCGCTCAACCACGCCCTCAACGAAGCGGGCCCGGCCAGGGAGCCCCAGCAGACGGTCCTGGACCTGGCGGCCTTCCCGTTCATCAAGGCGCTCAACGAGGACGTGTTCGACAAGCTCGACTCCATCGACCTGCTGCAGGGAAGCGACTCGCTGCTCGCGCCCGTCTTCTCCACCGGCGGCCTCGTGGCGTCCCTGGCCGTGGTTGCCCCAGGCTTCTGGCAGCGGCTCTGGTGCGGGGCGTCGGTCGACTGCGCCGCTGTTGGGCCACGCCCTCTGCACAGAGGCGAGAGCGATAACTTGGACTCGCACCTTATGGCCCGCGCCCGGGCTCGCATCGCCTGCCTGGTGGCAGCGCTGGCGGCGGGAGCCAGCATGAGCGTGTCCGACGAGCAGCCTCTCCACATGCAGCGCCGAGCGGCCCCGTGGACAGGGGACCCGCCCCACCCGCGCTTCGCAGCCCAGCCCTGCATGCCAGCGCAGCGCTTGGATGAAGAGGTCCCGGACGGCATCGAGAACGGAGAGTTTGGGGACCAGCTGTGGACGTGGCTCGCGCGCAGCGCAAACGTGTGCATGGACGACAACGGCGCGGCTTACCACCGGCTGCAGGCCTTCACGGTGACCATCATCCTGCGCCTGGCCGGATGGTCCCTCGCGCGCCGCTTCGGGGACAAGTTTGCGCAAATGCTCAAGACCCTCTACGAAGGGCGCTCGGCCATTGCCAACGCGGCCGCCACCAAGTCGGGAAACGCCATCGAGGCCGGCATCATCGCGGAAAACATCCGCAAGGAGGTCCTCAAGCTGGCCGAGGTTCGCCAGGACGGCAGCGTTGCGCTCAGGCATGGCCTTCAGCGGCCCGTTGGCTGGCAGGGAATCGCGCTGACCCAAGCTGCAGCAGTTGATGTTGAGTGACGGGAGCGTGCGTGCTCGCCATCGCACGTGCCAGACGGCCCCAGTGGCACCGTGTCGTTTGCTCGGCGCATTCGCCGCTGCCCGGCATGGTCGCGCCCAAGACGCGCACACGCACGCGCCCGCGCCCGCGCACGCGCGAGAGCAGCCCTTCACTCAAGGCCTGCTCAGCACTCGTCGGCTGCGCTCCGTCGGCAGAGCTGCCCCAGGCGAGTGTGGCCGGCAGGGGCTGAACCCTCACTGCGCCCCAAGCCTTGGCGGGTCAAGCTCCGTGGCGCACCGGGGTCTTGCCACGGCGGGAGCTGCGTCCGCATTTTGCGGGCAGCCAGCCTCAACGCGCCTCTGGGCAGCGCGTTGTGCGGAATGTTGCGCGCGCGCTCGCTTCGAGCGCCGCTTCGCGCAGGCTTGGGCGCAAGAGGAGGAGGCTGGCGCCCGGCATCCACGCGCGCTGGAAAAGGCAGGGCATCGCGGCACACTGGGCGGAGCGGCAGCGAGGACATGTTCGTGCCGCCCGAAGAGGCGGCGATTCGGGAGCGCCAGCGCAAAGAGCGCGTGATGACTCCGTCCGTGGCCGAGAACCCGACCCGTGCCATGATGATGGACATGAGCAAGGCAGCGAGGGAGCGCAACGCCCGCCGTGCCGTGGACTCGCGCAAGGGAATGCCGGGGGAGGAAATTCGCGTCACTGGCTTCCGCAGCCTTTTGCCGGTCTTGCGCCGGGCCATGGTGCGGCTGCACCCCGACGCCGCGGCCGGCCGCGTGGGCAGCAGTGGTGGGGCCGCAGCGCGGGAGGCTGCTGAGGAGTCGCTGCGGTCGCTTCTGCGGGGCATGGCTGCGCTGGAGATTTTGGCGGCCGAGCCGGCAGGCACCGTGGCCGAGCTGGCAGACTCGCTGAAGCGGCGGAAGGACGCGCAGCCTGAGGAGGGCCAGACCTTGCGGGGAGAGGCGGCGCGAGGCACGTCTCTCCTGGGCCCGCAGACCGTCTCGGTCACCATCCCTGCTGACCGAGCCCGCAGCGAGCCTGTGACGGTCACGCTGGAGGTGTCCGCCGGACTCGTGGCTGCCACCAAGCGGTCGGAGGAGGCTGCCATCGCTGCTGCCAAGGCCGGCCGCAAGCCTGTGACTGCCGTGATTTCCGCAGCTGCCTCGGACGCAGACGCGGACGGGGGCAGCGCGGGGGCTGGCGACGCGGGCAGCCTTGCTCCGGCGGGGGGCGGCGACTCAGAGCTGCTCCTCTCCCCCGCTGTCGTCGAGGGGGCGGCCCTGCCGGCCCCGGGCGTGCGCGCTCGCTGGCTGCGCGCTGCTCAGCGCTTCGTGACGTCCCTTGCAACGGCTCTGCAGCTCGGCCCCTCCGTCGCGCCGGCGCTCCGCATGTCCTCGCCCGTCAAGCGGCTGCTTGCTGCCCCCCTCGCCTCAGGAACCGGCGGGGGAGGCACTGTCGGTGACATGGCGGCAGAGCGAGTGCCCGGCGCGGCAGCTGTGGGGCTCGAAGCCCGGAGGCGAAACCGCCTCAGCCCCATCGAGCAAATGCTCCAGACCACCGACAACAGGCCAGCCCAGTCGCTCGGCAAGGTGTACCCCAACCCCCGACAGCCGCTGGACCAGATGCCCCTCACGCCCCGGGAGCGTATGGACGAGGTGGTGCAGCGGCTCACCTCCCCCGACAGGCTCAGTAGCGCGTTCGTGGGAGACGCCAACTTTGCCGCCGGCACGCGCACGCTCACCGCAGTGCTCTACACCTACTTCGAGGCTCTGCAGCTGGCGGACCCGTTCTGGGCACTTGCCCGCGTGGTCATCGGCGCGGGCTACGCCTGGGAGCCGCGCACTCTCACCGTGTACCTGCCCTGGAGCATGCACTCGAGGGAGGCCGGCGCTTTCCTCCGCGACCTGGCGCCCACGCTGCTAGCCCGGGCCAGGGCGGCAAGCAAGGACGATCTGCGGGCGGGGAGGCTGCGCGGGGACGTCGACAAGGCTGAGGCAGAGCTGCGGACCGAGCTGAGGCGGCAGGAGCACGCGCGGGCGAGGAGGGAACGGGAGCGCTCTGCCGGCAGAGCAAGTCCCTGGGCGGGGGAGTGGGAGGGGGCAGGCAGCGCCGCCGAGGACGCTGCGGACAGAGCGAGGAGACACAGGGCAGAGACGGGCTCTGCAACCGGAGGCGACGACGACGCTGAGGCAGCCGAAGCCGAAGCCGAAACCGCAGCCGCAGCCGCGGGGCGGCACGAGGAGGAGGACGGGTTCGCCGAGGCCGCGGGGCATGGGCTGGAGGGGGCCGGCGATGTGGACGAGGGCGAAGAGAGCGACGCGGACAGGGCGGCGGCCTTTGCGCAGGCGGCGGGTGGAGGCGGCGGGGCTGGACGTGGGGCCTCGGCTGGAACCAAGGGCGCCCTTGGCGACGACGGCGAGGCCGACGAGGGGTGGGGGCAGCCCGCTCCCGGGTGGGGGGACGCTGCGAGCGGGTGGGGGCGCGGGGAGGGGCTGTCCGCTCGAATCCTGAGCACGCTGGCGGCCAAGCAGGAGCAGGCGAGCCGGCGCAAGCGTCGGCGGCCCGTGCGGGGTTCGGGCGAGGTGAGGCACGCCGCGCAGGCGCACGAGTGGTACCGAGTGTGAGGCGACAAGCAGTCCCGGCCCGGAACCGCTTGCCAGGGGCAGGCGGAGGGGCCAAAGCTCGCTGCTGCTGTTGGCGCCAACTGCTGGGCGCACCACCCGCGGACACACTCTCACGCGCGCTGGCTCACACTCTGCAAGAGCACGCGCGTCCTGGGCAGCTGCAACAAGAATGCCCATGGTGGCTGTCCGTGGGAGGACCAGCTAGCTGTTCGCGCCAACGTTTGCCTGGTCCGCGCCCGCAACGGCGCGTGACACACGCACTCGCGCCCAGAGGCGCGTTTCTCGGCCCGTGCCCCAGCGGTGCACCGCTGCGCCTAAGAAGGCGGGCTGTCGTAGCCGAGCACCTCGAGCACCTGGAAGCGGGAGTTGGAGAAGATCCGCTTGGTCTTGCTGTCGTGCAGCAGGTTCTTCTCGGGGCCCTTGCCCTCCTCCATGGCCTTGTTCTCGCCCACAACGTAGCGCACGCCCCAGCGGCGCATCTTGGGGTAGATGGTGGCCTCGTTGGGGTCGCCCATGCGGTCCATGATGTAGTTGCGGTCGTTGTGGCGCTCGCCGTAGTCGTAGCCATGGCTCCAGAGCCAGCCGTCGTAGCCCGCGAGGCTCGGGTACCCAGCCAGCATGCCGACGGGCGAGCGGTGGTTGTTGTCGTGAAGCATCACGGACTTGGGGGGCACGTTCTTGCGGATGAACTCTCCGACTTCGATCTCGAGCGGCCCGTAGAGCTCGTGGGACATGCGCTGCTCGCGGATGACGCTGACGGCGCCAGAGAAGCCCCCGAAAACGAAGAGAGCCACTCCCGCGGGCAGGCCGATGAGGAGGAGCAGGAGGCCCACTGCGCGAGACTGGAAGTCGCGGGTCTGCACCTTTTCGGCGGCGCCGGTGTCCATGCGGCTGATGGGTGCAGCAGCGTCGTCCTCTTCCGCCGCGACGGTCGGTGCACTGTCGGGGGCGCCGCCGTGGGCGATCACGTGGGTGTGGGGGCCCGCGGCCTGGGCGCGGCCTCGGGCGGCCGGCGCGAAGGCAAAGAGCGAGGAGATGCCGTGCGTGACAGGGAAGGTGATTGCCAGGCCGACGAAGGGGGCGGCCACGAGTGCAAAGATGTAGAAGATCTTGGTGTTGTCGCGGTCCCACGGCTGGAACTTGACGAAGCAGCCGGTGAGGAAGACGGCGAGGGCGGCGAGGACAAACTTGAGGGCGCTGAGGCTGCGGATCCCGTTGTCCACGACGTCGATGCCGGCGAGGAGCGACTGCGCGGCGGTGGTGACCTTGACGAGGCGCTGCCACATGGCGACGAGCGGGTCGGCTGCTGCCACGACGTCGATGTCCTCGATTTCGCTGGCCAGGCCCTCGGAGGAGCCCTCGGTGGTGCGGAGGAGCCCCTCAAAGCCAGGGGGCACGCCGTAGGAGCGGGGCAGGGGCTGGCTCTGCAGGAAGCCGAAGGGCTCGTCGGGGTTGCTGGCGGCCTCCTGCGCATCGGAGGAGAGCTCCCATCCGCCGCTCTTGCCCCTCACGGCCTTGGCGGCGCTTGCGGTCGCGTCCGGGTCGGCCGCGTCGTCGTCCTTCTTGTGCGGGGCCACGAGGGCGGGGCCGGCGGAGCGGGCCTTGGAGGAGCCGAAGGCGCCGATGCCGTGCTGGGCGGCGAAGGCGAGTACGTCGTCGTTGATGTCAAGCGGGAAGGTGGAGGACATGAGACGCATGGAAGCGTCGCGGAGGTTCTTTGTTCCCTCGTCGGTGTCCGCCTTGGAGGAGAGGGCGGCTGCGAAGGCCCGGACGACGCGGAGAATGACGGCGGGCGCCATGAAGGCCAGGACGAGGAAGAAGAGTGGCAGGAAGGGACCGATGGCGCGGACCCAGCACCAGACGAAGTCGGCGAAGAGAGTGCCGCTGCCAATGATGTCCTTGACCATCTGGGGTGCGGAGTCGGACTGGCCGCGGAAGACCGCGGTGAAGGCGAGGAACGAGGACTTCCCCTCCACCATGCGGCTGAAGATGAGCCACTGGGGCAGGAAGATGACGCCGGCGACGACGCCAGCGGGGGCCCACGCCTGGGCGATGAGGCGGGGGTCTGAGATCCACGAGTGCGCGTCGAGGACGAACACCACGGCGATGAAGACGGCGAGGCCAGCGAAGGAGTGCGCCTGAACGAGGGGCAGAAGCGCGGACACGACGGCGCAGAGGACGAGGAGGAAGCGCCTCTCGGCAACGGGCATGGCCTGCTGCGTTGCCGAGCGGGAGCTGCGGATGGCCTGCCAGAAGATCAGGATGACGCTGGCCACGGCCGGGTAGGCGATGGTCGCGCCGCGCTGGGGGAGGAAGATGTGCGGCAGGAACGCAAACCAGAAGATGGAGCCACCGCGGAACTCGCCGTTGACGTAGTCGTCCTGAATGGCGTCGCGGGTCAGGAGCTGGTCCCAGCCCTCCTTGTTGTAGATGTTGAAGCCTCCAACGCCGCCCATGAACACAAGCACCACGACGCCAACGAGGGATGCCACGCGCGACCCAGTGGTGCGGGAGCCGAGCGAGAACACGAGGCCGATGAGAGCGAGGAAGCTCAGGAACCCAGTCGCGAAGTAGACCTGGCGGAACGAGCTGCCCATCCAGACGAGGGCCGCGGCGTGGAAGTCCGGCAAGTAGGGGTAGGTCATGGGGCGGTCGGCAAAGATGGGGGAGTGCATGCTCGAGAAGGACATGACCTTGTTGCGACCGTGCAGCATGGAATTGCTAATGTGCAAATGGATGGGGAAATCGGCCCAGCAGCTGCCGCCTGTCCACACGGACCCGTCCTCTTTGGTGGTCAGCATGTGGGAGTCCCAGAGCGGGTAGGAGAGCACTCCTGCCACGGCCACGAGCAGGCCGGTCCACACGGCGCCGGTCGCTTCGCTGTGGCCGCCCGCCTTGGCGGCGCTCAGGCCGTTCAGGGCCACCGACAGACGCGACACGAACGTCTGGAGCGTCAGCACGACATATGCGGCCATGATCGCGGTGGCGAGGCCCATGGAGCGGTCGCTGCGTGGGGGTGGCGGAACAGCGGGGCGCCGGACGCGCAGCACGTGAATCTTGCTGCCTGGCAGCCGCGCCAGGAGCGCGCGGCGCGAGGGCGCCAGATCGGCAGGATGGTGCGGCGGGGGCGGCACGATCCCATGGCCTGGGCAGGCGCGGCCGCGCTCGGGCTGGCCTCGCGTCGGGGGGCCAAAGGCCCGACCATGAAGCGCAGCGAGATGTTGACCGACTGACTGGCGTGCCACGTGCCGCGTCGGCAATTGCCGCGCGACCTCCCCGGCGCCTCGCGAAAGCGGGACCCTGGAGAATCACCCGCAGTCCCCGCTCCACGCCCAGGCTTTGCCTCGGGGCGTGGGTCGCTGGCTCGGGGCGGCCGCGGGTTGCGAGCAAGGCCACACAGAAACGCCGAACCTAGGGAGCGGCTTTCGCAGCGCTTCTGGCCTTGGGCCGCTCGCGGCGGCAGCCGGGCCAGCATCCCCGGACGGGTGTTGACACCATGGCTATTCTCACTTGATTTCGCTGAAGGCGCACGCGCACATCAGGGCGATCCAGGCGCCGCCGATGGTGCCCAGGGGCACTGCCGCCAGCATGCTCTCGACCAGCGTCAGGCGAGGGTAGACATTGTTCACGAGGAACTGGAAGGCCGCGAACAGCGTAAAGCTGTACCACACGATACCGAGCATCTCTGTCGCCCAGGCTCCACGCCCGCGAAGCGCCTCGGCTTCCCGCTGGAGTGCCTGGACTCCGAAGCGGCAACCTCAGCTCTGCTCGACTCAACAGAGACCCCGAGGAGCCAATTTCCCAGCCAACCCGGCCGGCGTGCCCCACAACAATCATGAGGTACGTCGGCTAGGTAGTGAAGCCTGTGGCGGGCGTTGGAAGCACAACGGGCGCTCAGCTTCTCGGAGCCGCGCATGGCCTCCCACTCGGACGCATGCGCCTTTCCGCTCTCGCGATCGGACTCTTGCTCGAGAGAGTGCTCTTCGATTTAGTCGCCGCAGCTCGGACCGAAACGTGCGTGGCAGGATCGTAGGTAGCTTGCTTGGGGGGGCATCCTTTGCGGGCGTGATCGCAAAGCAGAAGGAAGGCACAAGGTGTAATGCGTAGGCTGAGTCCTCGCCCGTCAGGGAGTCGATTGCTTTTCCCCACAGGTTTGGCGACTTGAGCTACAGACTCAGAGGCTGGTAGTGGGCAGGTGCTGCGCCCCCCTGCCAGCAATGCCACACTGTTGCGAATCTGCGCCAAACTGGCCATTGGGAGAGAAAATGATTTGTCTGCAAGCGAGCTGCAGCTTAGGCAGGGTTCTGGCGACGAATTGATCCTGCTGTTGGGAAGTGTGGCGAACCGAGAATTCTGAACACAAATTCGCAGCGAGAGCGCATTGTGCAAAGAAGCGATATCCTACAGGTTTCGCTGCGGAGCTGAGGAACAAGCTGTTGCTTGCATCAAATTCTTGTCGGCGAGATGTGCCCGCCTGGGCAAGCACGCGCCGGCCTCAGGATCACGGTCGTCCTGCCTCCAATCGACGGTTAGACTGAAAGAGAGCCGGCGTTGCGCTGCGCTTCCAACTGTGTGGTGACTGGTCCAGCGCGGGTTTGCCGATTGTGCAGAACACAGGTTGGCGAACGAGAGAGGGCACATCGCTCCACGCGTGAGCTGCGGACACCGACCGCGCAAGCCAAGGCTGTGTCGCTCAATTGCGTTGCCTTGCCGTCGTTGCGGCGGCATTTTTGCTGCTCGCGCTGCAGCCTCACAGTGGCTCTGCCGGACGGGCAAATCGCGTGCGGCCGAGCCCGTACTCCACCTCAGCGGCGCCGCCACAGCCGCCAGCGACCTGAGCACACAGCCCGCGGTGTGAAGGCTCTCTCTTGGGCGTGCCCCGGCAGAGCAAGGGCGCGTGGCGCGAGGCGAGCATCAATTGTGGGTGCCGGCCATGGCCGCATCGGCAGCAAAGCGACCCAGGCCCGCGCTGGAGGCTGGCGCGTCCGCGGACGCAGCGTGGTTCCAGGCGAATGTCATGCGCCGTGACGATGCAGTGGCGTGGTGGCGGCTTCCGCACTTCCCAAAGCTGGCGGCGGGCGCGTGGGTGCGAGTCGTCGGCAAGCCGTCCGGGTACGAGCTGATGCGAGTGCAAAAAGTGCTAGTCGCGCACAAGCCGTACGCACTTCCTGTCCCCGGAGGCGAACCGGTGCCGTGCACCGCCCTGCTGATGGTCCGCAGCTTTCTCAAGGTGAGAGTGCCGGCGATGGACGCCGGCCAGCCACACGCGCTCAGCTCTCGCTCGCGCGCTGCGCGATGCCATGTTGCGAGCATGCCGTGTGTGCCTCGACTGTGCCGCCCGGGCTGGGGTGGGGCGGGAGGGGAGCGGGAAGCGGGGAGCGGGGAACAGGGGGCGCGGCCCAGGCGCTCGCTCTGAGTTCGGCGCCGCGCTCTGGTGTGCATGGCTGCGCATTTGCGCCCGCAGGGCGAGCTCAAGCCCCGCACGCTCGCGCAGCTGTCCAACAGCCCGCCCACCCGCGAGGAGGCCGAGGCGCTGCTCTCTGCGCTGGCGCGCGAGGGGGCGGCGGCGGAGGTGCGAATGGGCCCGCTGGCGGAGGCGGCCGCGTCTCGCCGCGCAATGGCGGAGCGCATCGCCTCGGGAAGGCCCGCCATGGCGGCCGGCAAGCCGTGGGGGACCTCGCGGGAACACGTGGCAATGGTGCTGCTGCGTTCGTGGGCGGCGGACGAGGCTGCTGCCCCTGCCGCTGCGCCACCGTCCGGCGGCGCTGCCGACCCAGCGGCTGGCCCTGGCGCCGCCACTGGCGAGCAAGGGTCGGGGCGCAGCCCCGACGATACCGCCACAAGCGGCGTCACAGAGGTCGCGAGCGGCGCGGACACCTCGGCGTTCTACCGAGTGTGCCTCAGCGAGGCAACCGGCGGCGGCGCCGCCCCGCCCCCCGGCGAGGAGGCCAGCTGGCCCTTTGGCATGGGGCCGTCGAGGCTGCCTGAGAAGTGGCGCGGCGTGCACTCCTTCCTGTTGCAGCACCGCGCGGCGGAAGGATCCCCCGGGAAGCTCTACCCGGCCATGGCCACAGCTGCGCCCATCGACGGGGCAGAGCCCGAAGCGACGGCCGCTCGGGCCGTCCGCCAGTTCCTTGGGGGCGAGGCAAGGGGTGACGAGCTGGCCGCCGGCGTCACGGCGGAGGCCATTGCCGCGGCGGTTGTGGAGCACAGGGAGCTCGTCGGCAGGCTGGGCACGCCGGCCTTTGAAGCGAGGCAGGCGGTGCCGGTGCGCCAAGCCTCCCCCGACGCGCTGGTGGCAATAGCATCTGCCGGCGCGGTGGCTGACGTGAAGCGGCCCGTCGCGCCGTTCGGCAGAGCCTTCGGAGGAGCCACCCACTTCTTCGTGGTCGACATCGACGCTCTCGTTCGCTCCGGGGCGGTGGCAGAGGGCTGGGGAAGGCGCCCGTTCGGAGGCATCGCAGCTCTCGACCGCATGCGCAGCGCCGTGTCGGCGCAGGGGCGCGGGGCGCGGAGGCGCCAGCGGCCTGCGGGGCGGACTCCGACGGCGGTGCGGACGCGCCCGGGTCGCGAAAGCGCCCCCGCGACAGCGGCGGCAGCTCCGACGGCCCAGGCCGCCAGCCGGCCCGCTCAAGCGCGGCCGCCACCGGCGTGTTCGACGGCAGCCTGGCGCTGGTGCCCGAGGGCTGCGTCAGGTCCGCGCTGCCTCGGTCTGCAGTGTCGCACCCGTTTCCGCCGCGCTCCATTCTCGCTGCGGACGAGGAGGAGGCAGCGGCGGTGACGGCGGCCGTGCCAGCGGCCGTCGCGGTCATCAGCCGGAGGCAAGCCAGAGGCCTCAACCCGGGGGACTGGCCGTCGCTCCTGCAGGCCGGATCCGGCCCGCCCAGCCCCTCCGCCCACGCCAACGCGGCCGGGTCCGACCCCGCCAGGGGCCCCGGTGGGGGTGCGGACGCCCCCGACAGCGAGGCTGAGCACGACGGCCGCCCCGTCTTCGCGGCGGACTCACGACCGGCCGACGCAGCTTCCTACAGGGGCGTGCCCTTCCTTCCCATTCTCGGGCACGCCCTGGCCGCGTGGCGCGGCTCTGCCACCACGGTGGTGCTGCCTCGCTCCGGCTCCACCGTTCGGCTGTTCCACGGCACGGCGCCTTCGCTGGCGCTGGCTGTGCTTGCCGGCGGCTTCAAGCGGCCCGCCTGCAGGTTCAACCCGCCGTGCAAGCGCGCCGCACAAGTCGCCGCCGAGGCGGGCGCTGCGGGCAAGGCGCTGGCCGTCCCGCGCGGCTGCGAGTGCCAGATGATGGGGTTCGGAGTGTACCTCGCCCGCAGGGCCAAGGCGTTTTCCTACGCCGCGCGCCGGGCCGAGCCCCTTCCGAGCGGCGCGGCTGGAGGCGGCAACGTCGGCGCTGTCATCGAGTGCGAGGTGGACCTGGGCTGCACGCACCATGCGATTGCGGAGACCTGCGCGTGCGGGTGCGGTCGAGTGTTTTCGGACCACCACGGGATCTGGTACTCCCGCCGGGGCTGCGACTCGGTCTTCCTGGACGACGGGTCCATGCCTGCGACGGCGACTGCCGAGTGGGCTGTCGCCGACCCTGCGCGCGTGCGACCAGTGTCCGTGGTGCTCTTCCGAACCGATGCGTGATGCGCCCGGCGCAACCGAGCTCTGCCGGCCCTGCGCTGCGACCACACACCCTGTCGGGGCAAGGGGCGGCGGGCGGCGGCCCATCTGCTGCCGCGGGAGGCGCGCCACGGGGTAGACTTTTGCTTGTTTGGCGCAGGCCGTTGTCCTGCTTTCGCGAGACTGCACCGCGGCGCACCGTCGGAGCGCATGCGCGGTGGGCATGGCGTTGCGGTTGCCCGCTCTGGCGGGCGGAGCGCCCTCCTCGCGCTGCTTCGGATCGCTGTGATGATCTGGGGAGGGCACGCCGCGTTTGTGGTGGCGCTCGCAGCTGTGCAGACGCCCTCGAGGGCCATCGCGTTCCAGCAAGAGGCGCGCTCCAGCTACGTGTTTGGGTTCCTCGTGTCTGGGGTTTACGCGACGGACGCGGCCCTGGTCTTGGCAGGCTTCGCTGCAGCGATTGTGGGCTTGTCGGAGGAGCGAGAGGCAGTGCCGGCCAGCGCTGTGGCTTTTGCGTCTGCGGCGTGGGTTGCTCGTCGCGCCCTGCGGTTTGTGACGAGCTACGTCCTGCTAGTGGCACCAGTCGCTCTTGTCCTTCTGGAGCTCACTGGGCCCCAGAAGGAGGTGCTCCCCGGGGTGGTTGCCCCGGGCAACGCGTGGCCCCGCTGTCAGTCGTGGGCGCAGGCGGCTGCAGCGGGTCTGGGCCTGCAGGCTCTCGGAGACGCCTCGCTGAGGCAGCAGTGCGTGCCCTGGGCCTTCCCCGCATCGATTGCGGGGTGGTCGTCGCTGCTGGTTGTCGCGGCAGTGGCTGGGTCCAACGGCCTGGCGCTTGCGCTCGACGCCGGCGCCGCAAGAGTTGCAGGGCAGTTGCCCGCGCTCAGGCCCTGGCTCGCGCGCTTGTCCGCCCGGCGCCTGACAGCTGCCCAGTATGAGCGGCTTGCGAGGGACGAGCCTGGGACGGGCGGGGGCGGCCGCGGTCGCGACGGCCCTCGAAACGAGGCCGCGGCCCTCGAAGCCGCATTCGACGCCGGCGCCACGAGAGCCGATCACAGGGGCGCCGAAGCGACCCTCCTCGATGAGCGCCGGGGTGCTGCCGGCACTGGCGGCGGCAGCAGCGACGCAGGCGCGATGCTGCGGCGCAGACAGCCGCCTGCGACCGGCGGCAGGCCGCAGCTCGAGCGCCCGGCTGGCGGCGCGGCTGCGGCGGCAGCCGCTGTGCAACCGCGCAGGCCTGGGGTCTCGCTGTCGTTCTCGCCCCGAGGCGTCGCGTGGGCGCTCCTTGCGTTGCTCTTTGCGTCGCTCACGCTCGCCAGGGCCATCGGTCGGCCGCTCGGCGCCGAGGCACGCACCCTCAGCCTCGAGGGGGGAGCGGCCCCCGAGGCGCAGACGCTGCTCCGAGCGCGCTTGAACCTGTGGTCGCTGGCCCCGGCCGCTGCCGCAGGGGCCATGGCAAGCTTCGGGCTCGGATCCGCCTCCTCCTCCCACCGTCGCCTCACGCGGCTGGAGACCGTTGCGGGCGCCGCAGCGGCTCTGCTCGTGGTCGCCCTCGGCCTCACGGACTGGTACGCGCTGGCCCTGCTGGCGCCGCAGTCTCGGCTCTGCCGCTCTGTCGCCGCAGCGCTCTACCGGCCTTGCCTCACGGCGGCCTGGGCTGTGGCGCTGCGGCTCGCGGTGCGGCTGGGGGCAGAGCGGGCGCTGTTGCGGGGGCTGCGGGGAGGCAGAGCCGGACAGGCGCTTCAGGCTCTGGCTGCGGGAGTCGCCCCAGCCTCGCTCATCCAGCCGTTGCTGGCCCTGGCGGTTGCAGCGGCAGTCCCTGGCACTGCGTCGCTCGGGCCTGCGGGAGCCACAGGAGTATCTCTCGCTTGCAGCGGGGCGGCGCTGGTGCTGGCACTCCCAGTGACATTTGCTGGGCGTGTGGTTTCAGGGCTCGCGCTCCCAGCTGCAATTGCGGGCGAGGACGGCGTGCTTGGCGACGGCGCAACGATTGGCCGCGCCGTCCTGGCGGCTGGCATTGTTCCAAGTGGCGGCAGCCGCAGTGACGCCGGGCATCGGGCCGGCGGGGGAGAGGGCCAACCGGGGCTCAATGGCGGCCTCGGCGCGGGCGAGGCCCCGTCGTTGACGCCCGCGGACAGGGCCTTCTTCGCGTCGCGAGCGGCGTTGCTGGGTGTGGCGGGGGTGTTGCGAGTCGACATCCACATGGATGACGATGTCGTTGGCGACGGCGGAGCCGACGGAGGGCGGCCAGGAGGGAGTCAAGCCGGGGCGACGGCCCCAGCTGCAGCGTCCGCCAGAGCCGCTGGCATTGGTGCCTCGGCGCTCGCCGTGGCTGGGGCCGGCGACGCCGCCAGCGATGCTGCCAGCGGCAGCAGCAGCGGCAGCGACAGCGACAGCTCCGACGACGAGGACGAAGGCGAGGAGGAGGACGAGGCCGACGAGGACTACGAGGGTGCAGCGTCTGAGTCTGGCGCTAGCAGTAGCAGCAGCGAAGGCGAGGACAGCGATGGAAGCGATGCGGACGACGAGGGCGGCGCCGAGCACGGCGGGGAAGGAGGCGGCCGCGGCCAGCCCCGGCTGGAGGCCGTGGCGCGGGCGCTGAGGCTTCTATGCGCCGGCGACCCGTTGCAGCCGGGCGGGGTTGAGAGGCTGTCGGAGCTGTGCGTGGCCTGGGAGGAGGAGACGGGCGCGACGGCTGCGCAGGCCATCGCGGTGCTGCGGCTGGCCACAGACGGGGCTGTCCAGGAGGCAGCAGAGCTCGGCCTCGTCTAGCGCGTGCCGGCAGCCACCTAAGCTGGGATGCGCAGCTGTGATGCGCGAGGCGGAGGGGCAGCAGGAGGCGGCGCGCGGCTTGCATGAGGCCGCACACACCCGAAAAGGCAACTGACTCTGTTTGGCTCGGGCAGTTCAGGCCAATACACACACTCAAACACAAACACACCCGCCCGCGCGCGCGCGCGCGTGCGTGTGTGTGTGCCCGCTCTCACACCCACCCGCTTGGTCGCCAGCACCCCCAGCGCGGGATCAACGCAGCGGGTTCTCATCCCCGCTTGGCGGCAAGGAGAGTGGCCTGGGCCGCCGCCAGGGAGGCCACAGGCACGCGGAAGGGGGAGCAAGAGACGGAGTCAAGGCCGAGGCGGTCGAACACGTGCACAGAGAAGGGGTCTCCGCCGTGCTCGCCGCACACGCCGACTGGGATGTCGGGCCTGACTGCCTTGCCTCGCTTGCAGGCCATCTCGATGAGGGCAGCGACGCCGTCCTCGTCCACGTGGACGAAGGGGTCGGACGGCAGGATCCCCTTGGCAATGTACTCGCCGATGAAGGGCCCGGCGTCGTCCCGGGAGTACCCGAAGCAGAGCTGGGTGAGGTCGTTCGAGCCGACGGAGAAGAACTCGGCCGTCTCAGCGAGGGAGCCGGCAGCCAGGCAGGCTCGGGGCACCTCGATCATGGTTCCCACACGGTACACAACGCCGTGGGCCTTGGCGGCAGCCTTGGCAGCGGCGTGGATGTCCTTGTCAGTGGCCGGCTCGGAGTCGCCACCGGCGGCTGCGCCGGAGCTTGCCGCGGCCGCGTCGGCGGCAGCCGGCCCGAAGACCGCGAGGGCTTCGCCGTCGATGAGGCGTGCCTGGTTGTCCAGCTCCGAGCGGATGCCAACGAGAGGCACCATCACGTCGGCCTCGACGGGCACGCCGTCGGCGGCAGCGCGCTTGGCCGCGGAGAAGATGGCTCTGGCCTGCATCTTGGTGATGGCAGGGCGGGTGATGCCGAGGCGGCAGCCGCGGTGGCCGGTCATCGGGTTGGCCTCGCGCATCGACTCGACGGTCCCGCGGATCTCCTCTGCGCTGATGCCCATCGAGCGAGCGAGGGTGGCCTGCTGCTCGCGGGTCTGGGGCAGGAACTCGTGGAGGGGGGGGTCCAGGAGGCGCACGGTGACGGGCCCGGCACCGTTGACCGCGCGGAAGATGCCCTCGAAGTCGGCGGCCTGAAGGGGCTCCAGGTCGTCCAGCGCGGCGCGGCGCTGGGCGTCGTCCGAGGCCAGGATCATGCGGCGCATGGGCGTGATGCGGTCCGGGGCGAAGAACATGTGCTCGGTGCGCACGAGCCCCACGCCCTGGGCGCCGAACGCGACGGCGCGGGCCGCGTCCTCTGGCGTGTCAGCGTTGGCCTTGACCTTCATGCGCCGGATCGCGTGCACCCAGCTGAGGAACTCCCCGAGCTCGCCGGAGCCGGCCTCGGGGGCTGCCATCGGCTGCTGGCCCAGGTACACCTTGCCGGTGGAGCCGTCGATGGTGATCCAGTCGCCACGGCGGAGCACGGTGGAGGTGCCGTGGACCACGGCGGTGCCTGCGGACGCGTCCACGCGGAGAGACCCGGCCCCCGCCACGCAGGGCTTGCCCCAGCTGCGCGCGACAACGGCAGCGTGGCTGGTCATGCCCCCGCGAGCGGTCAGGACGCCCTTGGCCGCGTGCATGCCGCCAATGTCCTCCGGCGACGTCTCTTCACGCACGAGCAGCACGGCCATGCCCTTCTCGGTCATGGCCTCGGCCTCGCCAGCGGTGAAGGCAGCGCGGCCTGAGGCCGCGCCCGGGGACGCTGCGGTCCCGGAGGCGATGAGCGAGGCCTCTGACGCGGCAGGGTCCTTGAGCCGGGCGTGCAGGGCCTGGTCGAGGTGCTGGGGCGTGACGAGACGCGCGACGGCGTCCTCCTTGGTCACGAGGCCCTCGCGCACCATGTCCGTGGCGATTCGCACGGCGGCAGGTCCGGTGCGCTTGCCGTTGCGCGTCTGCAGCATGAACAGGCGGCCCGACTCGATGGTGAACTCGCAGTCCTGGACATCCAGGAAGTGCTTCTCGAGGCGCTTCACGGTGGCGAGAAGCTCAGCGTACAGCTCGGGGCTGCGGGCCTCGAGCTCGGCGATGGGGCGCGGGGAGCGAGAGCCGCTGACGACGTCCTCGCCCTGCGCGTTGAACAGGTACTCGCCGAAGAGCATGTCCTCGCCTGTGGAGGGGTTGCGGGTGAAGAGCACGCCAGTGCCGGAGTCGTCGTCGCGGTTGCCGTACACCATGGCCATCACGTTGACAGCGGTGCCTGCAACAGGAACGGGGGGGGGGGAGCAAGGCGCGGGCCGGGCAAGGGTCGGCTCGCGAGCGTCGGCGACTCGCTGGAAAGGCGGCGACGCAGCCGGTGCGGGCAGGGCCAGCGACGGGCGGGGAGGCTCACCGAGAAGGCCCGTGATCTCGTTGATCTGGCGGTAGCGCACCGCTCGGGAGTTGTTCCACGAAGCAAAGACAGCGGCAACAGCCTCGTAAAGCTGCTCCCACGGGTCCTGAGGGAACGGCGAGCCCGTCTCGCGGCCGTAGATGCCCTTATACGCCTCAACGACCTCCCTGAGGTGCTCGGACTTGAGCTCGACGTCGCTGTGGACGCCTGCCACCTCCTTGACCCTCGAGAGCTCCGCTTCGAACAGAGCCATGTCCACGTTGCGCACGACGTCCCCGAACATCTGAAGCAGGCGGCGGTAGTTGTCGAGCACCCACCTGGCGGTGCCTTCGTCGCCTTCGGCGTCAGAGATGATCTGATCCACAAGGGCGTCGTTGAGGCCCAGGTTCAGAACGGTGCTGCGACAAGAACACAGGTGCCCGGGGAACGGGGAGGAAAGCGCGCGCCGGGTTGCGACAGAGATGCCCCCAGCGGGCTCCCCGGCGCCAGGGAGGAGGGGCATGCAGCGGTTTGGCTTCCCGCCACTCACTCCATCATGCCGGGCATTGAAATGGCCGCGCCGCTGCGGACTGAGAGCAGCAGCGCGCTGGCTTCCTTGCTGGTGGCGCCGAACTTGCGGCCCATTCCCTTCTCGACGTGCGCGATGGCCTCCTCGATCTGCGCGGCACAGGGGGCGACGCGAAAGTGGGGCAAAGAGTCGCCCGGGGGGGGGCTAGGGGCAAGCAAGCGACACGCCGACCGTCTTGACGAGAAGGCACGAGAAGGTTCCAGAACGCACCTCTTTGCGCATCGCGTCCGTCAGCTTGCCCTTGAGCTCGCTGGCCTCGGCGCGCACGGTGAACCCAGGCGGCACCGGCAGGCCGAGCTTGGCCATCTCTGCCAGGTTGGCTCCTGCGGCACGCGAAGGGCCGGGGGAGCCGATGCGGAGTTGGGATCTTGCGTGGAACTCTGGGCGTGTTCCAGATTGGCGCCGGTCACCCGGCCATCACACCGATCGAGAAGCCGGACCATCCGCAACCCAAGGCTCCCAGGCTCCGGGAGCCGGTCAGCGGGAGCGAGGTGCCCCGCAGGTGGGCCGTGGGCAAGCGCGCGAGGGCGCGGGGCAGCCGCGGGTCGATCACACGCCGGGCTGGGCAAGGTCCAGGTGCTGCTGTCCCCGGAGTGCCAAGTGCAGCCGATCCAAGTCGTTCCGGCGCCACAAGCACTCACCCTTGCCGCCCAGGAAGGCCTTGTCCTTGGCGCAGCCATCCGCCGACCCGTTGCCGAAGCGGTAGACCCACTTGTCGATGCTTGCAGCCATGGTTGAAGAGCTGTCGAGTGTGCTGCGTCAGAGCCGGCTCGGCCACACCGCGCCTGCTGCAGAGCTGTCGTGGCTCTGGCGCTGCTTGCCAGCTCGCGGCCGTGCGTGAATGCGCCCGCTCCCCTCCCCCTTCGGGAAAGGTGGGCCTGCGGCGGACATGCGGGCCATGCGCACCGCCCGCCCGCGCGGGACCCGAGGCTGCGGACCGAATTCGCGCGCCACAGAGAGGCACGCACAGAAGACAGACATACAAACAGACAGACAGACAAGAGACAAACATCACACGATGCGCTCCCGGCGCCTCATACTGCGCCGTTGGCCGCGGTGCTGCCCTCTGTCCGCAGAGCCCTGGAGCCGGGCGTCAGCGGCGAGGCCGTAGAAGTGCATTGCGACTCGCGGTCTCGGCAGGCAGGGCCAGGGGCGGCAGAAGCGACCATCGTCGCCAGCAGGGGGGAGCAGGAGGCTGGGCACGCATGCGGCCGGCCCGCACCACTGGTTGCTGCAAGCTCATACCATCAGCTTCCTAGCACACAGCGGCGCGGGCCGCGGCGCGGCGGCGTCAACACACATGATGCCAAAACAGACGGAGAATCCGATCGTTGGGGTTGGGCCGAGCCGGCTATCGACAGCGGCGCGCTGGGCGCCCACATGAGGGGCAGGCGGAAGCCAGACAAAACACAGTTGCCACGCGTAGCAGGCGGGCCTCGGGGGGCGGCCTCGCGGGAGGGGGAGAGACGGGCCAGCCAGGACGGGCCGGCCACCAGTGCTGCTTCAGGCGGAAGGGAGAGCAAACGCAGGAGGGGGGCACGAGCGCATACTCTCAGCCCGGTAGCGGTTGGGGGGGCGCGGGAGGGGAGACAACCGGTGCTCGATCAGCCTACGAGCGTGGTGGCGGGATGGGTCCGGCTGTCTGGGGTTCACATGAGGTCCTCGGCGCCGCCCACCTCGTGCGCAGGGCCGTCTTGGGAGAGACCGAAGCTGGGCAGGGCCGATGCGTGCCACAGACCGAGCGAGCCCGACCCGTCGAGGCTGGTGGCCCCGTAGTTTCCCAGGCCGGAGGACAGCGCCCCGCCGCCGAACCCGAGCTCCAGTCGGGGCTGCGAGCCGGCAGCGTCGCTGGGTGCCGTTGCGGCGTCGTGGGCCAGGGAGGGCCAGGAGTCCATGCTGAAGGCGGGGGAGTCGGTGCTCAGGCCCTGGCCGGCATGGGAAGCCGCCGGAAGCGCGGCACTTGTGGCCGGGTGGTCGGGGCTGGACGAGGGCTCGTCGTCAAGCTGGAGGGAGGCCATCGCAACCGCCGCTGCAGCCACGCCGCCCTCGTCTGGCGCGTGGTGCGCGCTCGGGGTCTCGCGCGGCCGGCGAGCGTCCTGCGGAGGGGGAGCCCCATACCCCTTCCGGACGTCGCCATGCAGCGGGTGGCCGTGCGGCGCAGCCTCTCGCGCAGATGGCACCCCGCCGTCGGCGAAGTGAAACTCCGGGCCGGCCGCACCCGGGCCGGCCCCGGGAGGGCCACCGGACATGCGGTAGTGGCCGCGGGCCGCGGCGCTGCCGGGGGAGGCAGGGTGGGGTGCATACCCCGTGGCGGGGTCGGACCACTGCTGCTGCGGGGGAAGGGTGCCGAACCGTGGGGGGCCCCTAGGGCCGTGGCCCGCGGCCTCGTGGTAGCCGAAGCCGCCCGCGGGCATGGCCTGGGCGGGGGGCGTGCCTGGGGGCGGCTGGAAGTACATCTGCCGGCCGTCGAAGAACGCCGGGGCAAAGTGGCGAGGCGGGGTCCCGGCAGCGTGCCGCATCCCCGGGAAGGACGGGGCGCCGCGGCCTGCACCCCCCGGATAGGGGCGGGAGGGCGGGTGTCTGCCTGCGCCGGAGACCACCGGGCTGTACTGGCCGTGGCCGCCGAAGCTGGGAGGCGTGCCAGGCCCGCCGGGACCCCGCGAGGGGCCGTCGCCGTGCACCGATAGCGGTGCTGGGCGCCGGGCAGAGTCGCGAGGCGGCCCTCCCCAGTCCGGCCGCGGCGGGCCGAGGGGGTGCTTTCCCGGAACGCCGGCTTGGAGGCCACCGCCCGGCATGGCCGAGTCGGGGCTGCGCGAGGCCGGGGCGGACCCCGCGGCGGGCTGGACGGTGTGGCCGAGGGCCAGGGCGGCGATGGCGGCCTTGTAGTCCTCCTTGCCCGCGAGGGAGCGGACCTGGTCGAGGAACGATGCCTGGTCCTGCGCGGCGAGATAGCGGATGTGCATCTGCGCCCGGGACACCGCCGCGGGGTCGGAGGCGGGGGAGGCGGCGAGGCGCCGAAGGGAGGCGACGTCGGCCTCAGATGCCCCTTCCGCGGCCTTGCCAGCCTCGTCCGCACTTGAGGGCGGGGCGGAGGTGCCGGCGTCGTCCTTGGAGTCCGCCATGGCCTGCCCGGCCGCCCGGCCGTCGCCGGAGGGCTTGCCAGGGTCGTCCGAGGGCTTGGCGGGGCCGGCCGGCGCTCCGTCGGCAGGCGGCTCCCCGCCGCTCGGCGTCCCGCCCCCGCTGCTCGCCGCCATCCAGCGCGCGGCCGCGGCCACGAGCACGCGAACCTCGGCCTCGTCAATGGGGCCGAGCTTGGCGTGGGCGGGCGCCGGCGGCGAAGAGGCGGGCTGGCCCACCGAGACGGGGGTCGGGCCGCGGTGAGCCTGCGCGCCACCGGGCGCAGCTCCTGGGTGGCCCCCGGCGCTGCCTTGCGGGAGGGGAAGGGGCCGCCCGTGGGAGTGGGCAAAGCCGCCCGCGTGGAAGTCCCAGGACCCGTGACCGTAGCCCGGGGCGGGGCCTCGCATGCCAGGAGGCGGCGCGTGCGGGTGGGCGCCGCTCATGCCCGGGTGGCGGCCGTCGGCGGCGGCGCTGGCCCACCGGGACTGCTGGCGACCCGCTCCGTGGGCGTGCGCGTGTCCATGCGCGTGTCCGTGCGCGTGTCCGTGTCCGTGGGCGTGCCGGCCGCCGGGGCCAGAGGGGCCTCCGCGCCCGTTCCCCACCCGACGCGGACCCGCGGTCGAGGTGCTGAGCGCGCCGCCGCCGCCATCGCGGTGGCCGCCACGCCGGTCCCACGAGTGGGACTGCGTCGGTGCGCTGTCGTCAATGGCGCGCGCCTCTCCGGGAGGGCTGCCCCCGGCGCCGGAGGCCTCGTCCGTGGCGTCATCGTCGGTGCTGCCGCGCTCGCGTCCCGCCAGCGCGACGTTGTCGTTCGGGGTGCGCAGCTCGTCCTCTCCGTGCGCGTACGTACAGCGGACCTGCGGGCAGCCAAGAGAAACACACTTTGACGGCAGTCCGTGATGCTGTCACAACCGGGCGCGCGCGCGCGACGTGGAGAGCTGCTGCAAGCGCTGGGCAGGCTGCTTCAGGACACGAGGGAGCCTCACGCCGTGCGGGCACCAGTCTCCTCCAGACTCCGACCAGTGGCGGCAAATGCGGACCTTGTAGCTGCGGGGGCGGGGCGCGACAGAGTCGGTGGGGGCTGCGACGTGGCGGCCCGCAAGGGGGCTGGGGCAGTCGCAGGGCAGAGAGGCGCGCCGCCGCAGCCGAACGTGTCGCTCACCGCAGGTTGGTTGCGGGGCTGTTTCCGGGCGTGTTGCTGTTCGCGGTCGTCCGGATCTCGTCCGGGCCGTGGGCGAACCAGCAGTCGCTGCCGTAGCGACACTGCGAGGGGGCGGGGAGGCCGGGGGCGCGCGGGGGGCCGCGACGCGGAGGGGGCTGGGCGAGGCGTGAGACTTGGCCATCTTTGGGCGCGATGTTCGGCCATGCCAGAGGCAACTTGCGCTGCCAGGCAAGCAGCGCGTTGCTGCTGGGCGTCGCGCTGGCGGCAGGCCGCAGCCGCCGTCGCGTGCGAGAAGCGCCCACGGCGAGCCGCAAGCGCCGGGCGGAGCGGGGCTGGAGCGGGGCCAGCCGTGCGGGGCGGGCGCAGCGGAGGGCGGCGGCTGATTCAGCGGGACTCACGCCCTCGGGCTGGAGCCAAAACAGGCAGATCTGCGCGGGGCCAAAACGGACTCGGGGACAGGGGCGGCGGCGAGTGGGAAGGGCCGGCGAGGGGCGAGTGGCCCGCGAAGGCAGACCGCCCCTGGGGCAGCCTTGGCCAGACCGAGACTGCGGGGTTCCCAGCGAGGCGAGGGGCGCGCTGGGCGGCAGCCGACAGGAGCAGCGGCAAAGGAAGAGCGTGCCCAACGCCGCGCGGGACTGCCGCCCGGGGGGTTGCGAGCGGCCGTCGCCGGCAGCCACGCGAGGACAGCGAGGGCCCGCGCGGGCTTTCGCTTGGAGCGGGCGCCCACCTTGGACTTGTAGCGCTCGGTGGACCGGCGCGAGTCCATGCGGCGGCGAGGAGGGCCTCGAGAGACGCCAGCCCCCCCGGCAGGTTGCATCGCGCCCCCCACGCCAGCCGAGGGCGGCGGCGGGGGCCATTGGCCACCGTAGCCCGTCGGGCCCGCCATCACTGGACGGCGAGGTCGAGCCGAGGCTGCGCGGGAGTGCTGCGGGCGCGGGCGGCGCCGAAGCAGCGTGGCCAGAGCGACCCCCAGCCAGCGCCCATTTGGAGTTCAACTCCCAGCACGGCGATTCACCAGCACAGCCGCAACCCCGCTTCAGCGCGCGCCGCACGAGCTTGTTCGCACCCCTGACGGACCCCAAGCGGCCCGACTCCTTGCGCGGTCCCCGTACCCAACTCTCTCGCGACGGCATAGGGCAGATCCGTGCGAGGCCGCGCGACGCTGGCCGTGACGCGGGAACGTCCTCAATTCGGACTGCCTGATCCATAGCCGGCAGAGTGAGTTCCTGGTCTGCCTGTCGCAGAGTCCGGTGCCCGTTGCCACGGCTGCCCGCCATGGCGCTTGCGCTGCGGCGCGACCGGGCTCAGCGCTCCGGGAGGGGCGCTGCCTCGGCAGACCTGACCCTGGACCTGGTCCGGAAGATCCAGAAATGGAAGTCCAAGGCGGTCCGGACGTTGGAGGTTAGTTTTGCAACTCCCAGTTGCCGGTCATTTTTCGCTGCGATGCCTTGCCGCGCCTGCGCTCCGCCCCACGGCTCCCAGCTGGAAGCGGCGCGCACAGCTGGCAGGGCGGCGCGCTGCGTACGCGCTGGCGTGGCATCCACGGGGGCGGGGCTCGGGGACAGCGCGTTGGGCGGTGGGCGAGTGCCGAGGGACGGCGAATCGCGAGGCTGCAGCCCGGCCGCGCCTCCCCAGGGCCGGGACGCCGTGCAGGCGTCGACGCGGCGGGTGGCCTGTGATCCCCGTGCGGTGCGCGCGATGTAGCCCGGCGCTGAGGGGGCTCCTCCTGGCACTTGGGGGTTGCGTCGTGTGCCAGCCGCCTCGGACGGCCCAGCAACGCGCGCTTCTCCTCCCGGCCTCGCTGCGCGATCGGTGTGTGGGCGCGCAGAAGAAGCGCGAGGCGCGCGCCATGTCGGTCATGAAGCGCAACGCGGAGCGCATGGTGGAGCTGGAGGACTTTTGGCTCAACGTGACCCTGGAGGAGCTCATGGCTTGGAGCCTGCGGGAGCTCAGGGTGGCGCTGGCCTCCCGCGACCTGGACCAGATTGGGACGCGCGCCCAGCTGATTGACCGCATCTTGCAGCAGCAGCGGCGGGACTTGAAGCGCGTCGCCCGAGCCGAAGCCCTCGAGAAGCTGCAGCGAGAGCGACGCGGGGAGGCCAAGGGGACGGTCATTGCGTTCGGGGTGGGGTACGGGCCGGAGCAGCACTGCTGGGACCGGCTCTTCGTCCGCGGGTCCCCCTCCGTGATGCAGGCCCTCTGCGGCCGGGGGGTGGTTCAGGTGACCTGCTCCTTCGACGCCCGGGTGGCCGCCTGTCTCACGGAGAGTGGCGACGTCGTGTCCTTCGGTGGATGCACTCCTGACCAGCAGGCCCCGCTGGGGTACCCCGACTCCAAGTCGCGCCGTGCGAGGGGCAACCGGAGGGAGGAGCTCTTCGTGAGCGGTCACGGGCGAGGGCTGCAGGGTGCGGCTGCAAGCGGGGCGGTGGGGGGGCTGCCAGCTCTGCCAGGGGAGTCCGAGAGCGACGAGGACGACGCGGCAGCCGGGCGCGTGTCCTTCCAGCCCGCTCCCGCTGGCGCAGGCCCTGGCGGTGAGCCGGGGCCGTCGGAGTTTGGCGTGGGGCTCAGCCTCCGCACCGACGTCGACGAGGCCGTGCCGGAGGAGCTCCAGCCGAGGCAGCCCCTGCCCCAGGGACCGCTGTCGTCGTCGTTCGCGGGCGCTCAGCGGTGGGCACATGCCGAGCCCGCGTCGGCCACGGCAGAGGCGGAGAGCGAGGGGGCCTGGAGCGACGGCGAGGACGGCGGGGCGCGCAGCTTGGTGTCTGGGCTCAGGCACCCGCGGGGGGCCTCCGCCGCGGGGGCGGGGCCCGGTGAGCTCCCCGGCAGCATGGCCGGGGCGGGGGGCACACGCGTGTCCGGCGGCGGGCGAGATCACGGGCGCGCGTCCGCCGCGGCAGCCCGGCCGCACGGCGGGGGGGAGTGGGCCGGGCACACCGCCGGGCACGTGCCCTTTGCCGAGCACAGGGAGCGGGGCCGGAGGCCGTCCATGGCCGGGCCTGCGGGGCTGGAGCCGCTCGACAGCAGCGACGACGACAGCGTGGGCAAGATGATGGTCCACGAGGCCACGAAGCCGCCTGAGGGCGGCTCGGCGCCTGCGCTCCCGCTGCAGCCCATGTTCGAGCGCGTGGCGAGCAAGGCCGGGGAGGGCAACTACCCGGCCGGGGCGCAGGCCCCGCTGCGGCGAGTGCCCGTGCGGCGGGTTGTGGACCCGCGGGAGGGCCCCGGGCTGGAGGCGGCCAAGGCGGCCACCAAGGCGGACAGGCGTGCCGAGCGAGAGGCCGAGAAGAAGAAGCGAGCGGAGGCGTCCGAGGGCATGGGGCTGGGCGCGCTGACCAAGCTGGTGGCGAGCAGGTACGGGGGCGGGCCGGAGGCGGAGGAGGACCTGGCAGCAGCCGCTGCGCAGAGCGGCTTTGATGACCTGTCTGGCCTCGACGCCAAGGCGCAACTCGACATCTCCAAGAAGCGCCTTGGGGAGATGCAGGAGAACGCCAGGGCCAAGGGGGAGCGGCAGAGGGAGCGCAAGCGGCAGGCGGCCAAGGCGCGGCGCCGGGCAAGGCGGAGGGAGAGGGCGGAGGTGAAGGCGCTGGAGGCTGGCGACCCCGACGTGGACGGCGAGGACGCGGCCGGCGGAGGGGCCGGGGCAGACGACGAGGCGGACAGCAGTGAGAGCAGCGGGCTGGACGAGAGCGGGAACCCCGCGGCAGGACGCGTGGCGAAGGCCATGGGGCCGGAGGCTGCTGCACGGGCAGAGGCCAGGCGCGAGGAGCGGCGGCGGCGCCGCGCCGTGGACCGGGTGGGGTGGACGGACCCCAAGGAACACGCCGAAGCGCTGGCGGCGCGGGGCGCGGTCGAGCCGCCGGGGGCCAACGACCGCTCTGGGGTGCGGGCCACGGCCGCCGGGTCTCGCAGCCGGGCGGTGATCCTGGCCGCCGGCGGGGGCGGCTACGGGGAGGGCGGGAGCGGCGACGAGGACAGCGGGCTCGACGATGGCAGCGGGGCTGGCGGGGGGGTTGGCGGGAGCCGTTCTGGCGGGAGCCGCAGCGGCCTTCAGACCGCCGTGTCGCTGCCTCGCATCGGCCACGGCAGAGCGTCGTCGAGGTCGCTTGGCGCCGCAAGTGCCGAAACAGCGCCAGCGAGCGGCGCAGCGACGCGGGGAAGCGGGCCGCGCAAGGGGTCGGGCGCCTCCAGGCTGGCCAAAGCGCCGGGCGGCGGCATTCCCGGGGGCCCCACGGGGCCGAGGGACGTGAGCATTCCCTGGCTGACGAAGAAGGACCGTAGGCGGTGGCGGCAGCGGGGCGAGGGGGCGGTGGTCGGGGACGCTGCCGGGGCCGCGCGGCGTGGTGCGGCGGAGAGGAAGGTCCGCACGGCCCTCGGGGAGGCGGCAACGCGGGAGGCTGCCAGGGCCGAGGCCGCGGGGCGGCGCGACGCGTGGGAGGAGCTTCCGGGCAAGGCGCGCGACGCGGCGGTGGAGTCGGAGCTCATCCGCCGGGGGATCATTCAGCCGGACAAGTCTGCACCTCCAACGATGGAGGACGATGTCGGCGGGGGCAGCTACGGAGCAGGGGGCGGAGCGCTCGTTCCGACCAAGATGGGGACGCGCGAGAGGCTGTTCGCGCTGGGCACGGCGGCGGCGCGCGGCGGGGCGGCAGGCGGCAAGGTGCGGCTGCTTCCGCTGAGCGGGCAACCTCTGGCAGAGCCCGAGGGAGAGGGAATTTCGAGGGTTGTGACGCCCCGAACGGCGCTGAAGCATTCCCTGCTGTTGCGGCGCTTCGGGCCGGTTGGGGACGAAGGCGAGTTCACCCGCGACGAGCTTCGCAAGATGGCCAAGGGGGGCCACCGGCCGGCCCAGACCGGGGCGGGAGCGGAGGGCGGGGCAGGCGCGGCAGACGGCAGCGACGGTGGCGGGACAGGCGCGGACAAGTCAAAGCTCGGGCCTGGAGGCAGCGGCGCGGGCTTTGCACTGGTGAGGCAGCTGCCGCAGGGGCTGGAGGTGGACCCCGACGACCCGCACTGGGCGGAGTACGACGCCAAGACGAGGGAGCCGTGGTGGGAGATGTCCGTTGGAGGCCTGTCGCGGGCCAAACTGGACGGCGTGCTTGCGAAGCCGGCTGGCGGGGCCTCTGGCGCCGATGCTGCTGCCGCTGGCGGCGGTGGCGGCGGGAAGGGCGTGAGGTTTGCGCCCGGCACCGGCGGCGGCAGCGGCCGCGGCGGGGCTGGGTGGAGCGGCCCAGCTGACTGGGAGTTTAACGCTGCGGAGTTTGGCGGTCAGCGGAACTACCGCGACATCGAGCGGGCTGTGGATGCGGACATGCGGGGGTACTCCGAGTGGGCGCCCCCGACGGAGGTGAGGGGCCTCCGGGGCGAGTGCGTGCTGCAGGTGGGGGTGAGCAAGAACCACGGCTTGGCCGTCACCAGTGGCGGTGACGTCTTCGTGTGGGGCGGAAACCCGGCAGGGCAGCATGGCATGGGGGCCAGCGGGGAGTTCAAGGCGTACCCCACGCTGGTAGACTCGCGAGAGCACCTCGGGCTCCCGGCGGGCGGAAGGATCGTCTCGGCGTCGGTGGGGCCGCTGCACTCCGCCCTGGTGACGGACCAGGGGGAGCTGCTGGTGGCAGGGTCCTCGGCCATGGGAAGGCTCGGCCTGGGCGGGGTGCGCGCCCACGGCCCCTCCGCTGCACCGGAGCGCGATGCAGCGGAGGGTGGGCGCCACGCCCTGGGGCGGCGGCAACTTGTCAGGGCTCTCGCACACGCCCGAGGGCAGGGCCGCCGCCGCTGGCACGGACATGCTGACGCCCGCGCACGTCACGGTGCCGGTGCCCGTCCCCTTCTTCTCCATCGCGGCCGCTGCGGCGGCAGGGAAGCTTGCCCACAGGCGGCGTGTGCTGCGCGTGAGCTGCGGGGCGGCGCACACAGTGGCGCTCACGGACAACGGCGTGTACTCGTGGGGGCAGCGGCGCGGGGGGCCGCCTGGGGATTGGCCGGCCGCGCAAGGCGGAGGAGGCCGAGGCTCGCTCCGCCACCATGACGAGGGGGGGCGCGGCGGGCGGCGCGCCTCCCGTCCTCCCGTCCGCGCTGGACCGCCCGCTGCCCACCCTGGTCAAGGCGCTGGCGGGGGAGGTGGTGCTGGACGTGAGCGCTGCCGCGTACCACACGCTCTTTCCTGGTGCAGGTGCCGCCGCTTCACGAGGGCGGGTGGGTGTACGCATGCGGGACTGGCACGGTGGGGCAGCTGGGGCTGCTGGATGCGTCCACTGCCTGGGAGCCGAGGCTGGTGGAGAGCCTCCTGGAGCGCGACGTGGTGGCCGTGGAGGTTTCTGCCGGGGCGTTCCACTGCGCTGTGCTCTCCACCGAGGGCGAGGTGTGGACTTGGGGCTCTGCCGCCGGAAACTGTTCTCGGCAGGCCCGCGCAGCTGAGCGCGGCAGGGTACCCTGCGTACACGCCGCTTCCGGGCAGGGCAGAGGGGCTGCGCGAGTTCGGCGTGGGGCCAGCCATCTCTGTGGCGTGCGGGGACAGGTGCACCTTCGTGGTCACTGCGCCGTACAACCCGCGGGCGTGGCCCGACTGGAAGCAGGAGGAAATGGAGGCCATCGACGCGGCCCGCGAGCGGCGGTCGGCGATGATGCAGCAGCTGGAGCAGGCCGACGCGGAGGACAGGTACAAGCTCGCGATGGAGCGCGCGCGCCTGGAGCAGCAGCGCATCCACCAGCTGAACCGGACGCGGCCGCTGTGTGTGCTGGCGCCGCCCCTGCCTCCTGGCGCGGCGCCTGCGGCCAAGAGCGGCCGCTCCATGCTCGACCTGGTGCGAGGCAAGCCGTCCGGCAGGACGGGCAGCGAGATGGACAGGGATGCAGAGGAGAGGGCCGATCGCGGCATGCCGGCGCCGGGAGACACCTCCGTGTCGGGAAAGGAGCGGGCAGGATGGCCAGGAGGCGTGCACAGGCTTCATCCCGCGCCTCTTCGCCCAGGAAGTGTGCGACGTGTGCGGGCACCACAGGCGGCACCACTCGCTGCTGCGGCGCGTCCCGCCGGTGGAGGAGCTCGTCACGAGCTTCCTGCAGGAGATCCAGCTGCAGGAGGAGGACGCCGCCGCCGCCGCGTACGAGAGCTCGCGAAGGGGTGGGCGCACTGGCGGTCGAGCGCTCGCAGCTCCGCCATGTCTGGCTCGAGGCAGTAGGCCGCGCGAGGCGGTGCGTTCGGCTGAGCGACGGCACCGGTTTGCGGGCGCACGAGCTGCGTCCCGGCTCGAGGGCGACGCAGGCAACCTTGTTGAGTGGAGGCGTGCAGCGAGTGGGCGGAGAGAGGAGGGAAGGGGTGGCGTTGTGACCGAGGCACCTCTTCGCGACGGCGCTCACAGGCGCAACAAACAAGCACACACGCAAAACACGCACACGAAGGTTTTTACGCATGGAAGCAGGCGGTCCGGGGGCTGCAGGGGCCTACCCCCCACCCAAAGAGCAGCTCAAGGGTGATGATCGTCACGTTGGCAATCACAAGAGGCCTGCGACGCGCGACACGCGTGCAGCCGGAACACGTGTTGAGGAAACGCTCGGCCACTGGAGGCGGCGCGCAGAAGGGGCGCCCGCGCCGCGGGATCCACGCAGGCGCCGCGCCGGCACAGCAACGGCTGCTAGGTCGGCTCACATTGAAAGAGCCTGGCGTAGGCCAAAAGCTCGACACACTTGGCGCTTCCAGTTCGGGCGGGAAAAAAGCAGTCGTCTGCTTCGACTGGCTCGCGGGACGCGACGCGGGAGAAGCCCACTGCTGACGCGAGGAGCCAGAGGCGGGCGCCAGTCGAAGGCAGATGGCACTCCGCTTCGCGCAGGGGAGGGGGAGCGCGGAGCCGTCGGCGCTGCGAGGCGGCGCGCACGGCCGTTGGCGGGTGGCCGTTCCTGACCCTCACTTGGGGGCGAGGACGACGCTTGTCATGCAGGATGGGCCAGGGCGTTTGAAAATCAGCACCCCGAACTTGAGGATGTTGTACAGGCTGAAGCCCATGGCGACACTGCCGGCTGGGCCGCTCTCCCCTGGCCTCGCAGCCGCGCTGGGCGGGAGTGGGGCCGGCTCTG
Organism: Cafeteria roenbergensis; assembly: GCA_008330645.1. Taxonomy (NCBI): domain Eukaryota; class Bigyra; order Bicosoecida; family Cafeteriaceae; genus Cafeteria; species Cafeteria roenbergensis. The sequence goes on from VLTN01000053.1 coordinate 257,716, forward strand.
CCGCTGGCGGGCGGCCCTGGCAGAGGCGATCGACCAGCGGTCGCGGTACCGTGACGACGTTGCTCTTCTCGGTGCCCCGCGCGCTCCTGGCGCGCACCCGTGCCGGACACCGAGTTCCAGGGTCGGTTGAGATGGTGAGGCGGCTTCTCCGGACCGCATTCCGGCGCGTGCCACGAGCCAGCGGACTGCAAGGGCGGGGAGGCGGCCCAGGGCGTGGTTGCGAGCGCTGGCGCGCATCCGAGGCTCGGCAGCGGCCTCCCTGGCGGCCCGGAACGCCGGTTCTGGCGGAGCCGACGCCCCTGGCTGATTAAGGGTTTGGGTCTGGTGGTCCGGTGGGCCAAGACAACCCCAAGGCGGCCCCAGGCGGCCTGGGCCCGCCCCTCCGCGGCGGCGCCGCAGAGCTGGTGGCAGAAACACGCATCCACCGCGTTCCGCCCGCCGCTCCCTCCCGACCGACTGCGTTTCCGTCCCCGCGCAGGTCTCCCTTCCAAGACCATGCGTACCTTCTGCAAGAAGTGCAAGAAGCACACTGAGGTGAAGGTCTCCCAGGCCGCCAAGGGCAAGGCCTCCCTCTTCGCCCAGGGCAAGCGTCGGTACGACGAGAAGCAGGCTGGCTACGGTGGCCAGACCAAGCCCGTCTTCCACAAGAAGGCCAAGACCACGAAGAAGATCGTGCTTCGCCTCGAGTGCGCGGACAAGAAGTGCAAGG